>JADBJO010002545.1:85000-117500 GCA_016801955.1 Conus betulinus
TTGGCCGTGAAACGTTGCACCATTTCTTCACCCTGCACACATGCACACAATTCAGTCACTGAAAATGAGATAAATAATAAATAAATGAGGTAAATGAGAATGTTCAGATGCAACACAGAAACAGAACCCTTTCATCCACAGCTCACGATGTAACTGAACGCTGTACAACAAGAGATCCACAAAACAATGGCACTAAACGCCTAACTCAAATAACATAAACAGTAGGTATTTCGTTACCACAGAAGCAACACACACACAAAAGTTTCACAACCAAAATCGGGGAACACTGGCTGGCAATGCCAAATCTGGGAAATGGAAGATCAAACCATCCATACACATCAGCAGCTACAGCAAGAATACTAAGGTTATGTAGCTCCTGACAATGCTGCTGCACATTCATGTGCATTTTCTCAGCCAACTTACTTGGTGTGAGGCAACACCACACTGTTGCCATAGTCAACAAAGTAGATTTCAAATCGGGTCTCTTTCTTCTCCCCCGTCTGGCTGAAGAACACGGCTGACACGTCCACGGTACCAGCTCTTGTCCTCGGCGTACTGGGCCAATACCAGGCTCCCTAGAGACACAACAAATGCGCAGACAACTGATGATTCTGAGTGTGTCCATGCACATACAAGCTGCTGAAGAGTTATTCATACACAACTATATATCAGAGTATCATGTGCTCATTTCCAGACCTTGGTGAGAAAGGGAAAAAAAAAGTATAACAAATAAAAGAACCATGCAATTAAAGAACTATTCAAGGAATTTTCAACCACCAAGTCTAGTATCATAGAAGCCAGAATCTCTCTGTGCTCCACACACACACATCTTAACACTTTCCACTTCAACTGGTCAATCAGTACATGTCTGCAGCCCTCAACACTTTTCACACACTGGTCAATCATACATGTCTGCACCAGCCACACACACTTTTCACTTCAACTGGTCAATCTGTACATGTCTGCACCAGCCACACACACATCTTAACACTTTTCACTTCAACTAGTCAATCTGTACATGTCTGCACCAGCCTAACACATCAACACTTTCACTTCAACTGGTCAATCAGTACATGTCTGCACCAGCCACACACACATCTTAACACTTTTCACTTCAACTGGTCAATCAGTACATGCAGCATCTCCCCCATTGCCAAGACAACAAAACTTTCGAACAAATTTCACTCTGACCTAATCTCGCTGCATGCAGACCTGCCAACCCCCTAAGAGACCAATGAGTAAAAATTGAAGCTCTGTGAGGCAGAAATGTGTAATTTCAGAGAGCTAAGAGTAATCAAGCGCGACACTTACTTTTTTTCAACAAACACGATGCGATGAAATTGTTCGCACAATTTATGTGAACTTAACTTTTTCTTCAAATAACTTTTTCTTTTAAGTGTCACAAGAAATCTTTACAAATTATGAAAATGTAGAATACACTGGAAATATATATGCGAACATATGCAATGACACTTTTGTTCTTGCCAGTGATCACATGATTTGTATTATCACAAACCAAGGACAGGCAGTTTTCTGCCATGGCACACCAAGGCTTGATAGTAGACCAAAAAACAACCTCAAAAATGTTCTCCCCTGTTGCTGACTCTGTGCATGTGGAGTTGGCTATCTGCTCAGTGGCGATTTTGTAAGTCTCGCACCACCCCAGGAAAGAATTCCCCCCCCCCCCCCCCCCCCCCCCCCCACGACTTCCATCAGTCCTCAACACAAACGGTCCATTCTGCAGTCCCCCATGGCAAGGGTCCTAACAATGTGTGTTGTCTTTGTTCGACTGCTCTTGAACTGTTTGGCGATCTCCGAATCTGAGAACGCTTCTTTAAAAAGCTGGGATGCATGGTCGGTCGGCTGCGCTAAGAGCGATGATGTACTTGACAAAAAATCCGGCCACCAATGCTTCAGCCCGAATTACCCTTTTCCTCATTTCTACAGTCTGAAAAAAACTGTGTGATGCTGGAAGAATCGGCACATTAGAAGAATCGATGTGCTTGCGTGACTCAAGGGTGATGCTTCACATCCACCATGGAAAATTGTGAAGTCGGACTCGCAAGTGGTACACCTTGCACAATTTACACCTTTAGCCGAAAGTCATATGCAGGGAAATTTTTCCGAGTATTCTTTTCGGGACTTTTGACCAGTTTTTTTTTTTTTTTTTCGCATCTTGTCCAGAACTTTCTGCTCCACGTTTCGACATTTTCGTAACTTCAAACTTCAAAAGGACGCCAACTTCGCTGAATGGTAAAGATGGCGCAACAAACTGCGCATGACCAGAAAACGCTTCTGAAGATTACTGGTTATACGCATGGCGCCGTGCGTGTCTGTAGATAAGCCGATTTTTTTCGTCCGTTTTTTTTTTTTTTGTTTTTTGTTTGTTTTTTTTTTGTTGAAAACTTTTAATGCGTAATTTTTTGGCTATATGCGTAAGGGCATAAGATTCATCACTTGGGTGTAATAAATTATGCGAAATGCGTAATGACTGGCAGGTCTGTGCATGCCAAGAAACTTTCTAACCCCCCCCCCCCCCCATCCCCCTTCCTCTACCCCTCAAGCACATACATAACGCATCTCATATTTACCTGCCCCAACATCTCCCAACGCTCCCCATCTCTGACGCCCTCTCAACACCTTACGTTTTACTCCCTTATACTAGACCTAGCTTCTGCCTGCTAAGTATGCCTCCTAACGCCACCTCCCAAATCTTTCACATTTACCTGTCTCCACGTCCGCAGACACAATCTTGGAACGGCGTCCGCTGCGGCAGTGGTAGTTGATCTTTCGATGCATTTCATGTATCTCTTCCTGCTGACTGGCCAGCTGGATGACAAACGACGCCGGCGTGCTGATGTGGGTCACAAACACCTGTTCACGGTGACCTGCACATATTAGCCCCCCAAGGTGTGTCAGGTATTTTCTGATAGTCCAGCTGACCATAGGAGACACCCTTTCTGGGCTTTCATTAACCCTTTCCTCCCCACAGTACTCACACAGCTACTGTAATCAAACCACCATAGCTTGGCACCGTAAACATGAGAACTTCAGCTTTTTGTTCAACAGGGTTTAAAACAGGAGGAGGAAAAAAAACACACTGAAACTAAGGGGGTCTGGGGGCATGCTCCCCCGGGCAATTGTTTTAAAACCAGGTGTAAATCTATTAAAGAGTCGTCAAAATTCTGACCCACTTTAACATATCTGCGTGCTCTGCCATTTTCTTTTTTCCAAGAAGTCCGACCAGAAACTTCTTCCAAGAAAAATCAGGGGCCATAACTTGTGCGCCGTTGCTATGAACGCTTGCAAGCCGATCACAGATGCCTTGCTCGTTTCATGTTTTTTTTTTTTTTTTTTTTTTTTTTTTTTTAACAAACCGAAATGGTGGAATTCCACCCAGATGCGGAACATTTTAAGCCCTGGTTCAAGTGTATAATCTAAGTTAAGTTTCCCCTCATATTTGGAATACCATTTTTACATGGTGCATAAACAATAACATGGATTTGGTGGTTCGAAGGTCACACCCCTATACATCTTGCACCCTACAGCAGTTCTGCCACATAACGTGTTTGCTGGTGCTTGAATCTTGGGGATAGTTGGTGATGAAAGAGTTACGCTAGACATGGAACGGAAGCAAAACACACAGACAACATACACAATATACCGACACCATCATCATCTTCATGGAAAAGAAGACTTGGCCATACTGAGTCTGCCACTGGTTCCACTTCAAAACAATATCCCCAAAAGACAAGTGCGCACTCACCTACAACCAGGCGCTCGATGGGAGGCAAGGTGAGAGGCTTGGCTTCCATCACCTCGGCTTTGGCCGGCTGCTCCTCTACACTGTCGCTGTCAAGTTTGTTTTCTAACAACGAAAGCAATATACCATGATTCAGTCGTGTGCATACAGCAGGACAGTATTTGCTCATTCATTTCTCAGCGCTCTCTCTCTCTCTCTCTCACACACACACACACACACACACAAACACACGCATGCATGTGCCCATTTGCACTTGGTACTGATTCTTAGGATTTCAGGTACGAGGGTTCCAAAGGCCCCGTAAAGTGAAAAAGAGGATTTTTTATCCACTGCTTAACCCTTTCGCGATGCGCTGTGCAATGGTGACGGCAACTCAGTTGACCTGTTCACGACGAGCCGTGCATTGTGATGGCAATTCAGTCAACCTGTTCATGACGAGCCGTTCCCTGGTGACGGCAACTCAGTCAACCTGTTCATGACGAGCCGTTCCCTGGTGACGGCAACTCAGTCGACCTGTTCATGACGAGCCGTTCCAACTGGTGACGGCAACTCATGACGAGCCATTCCCTGGTGACGGCAACTCAGTCGACCTGTTCATGACGAGCCGTTCCCTGGTGACGGCCGTTGACCGTTCCCTGGTGACGGCAACTCAGTCGACCTGTTCATGACGAGCCGTTCCCTGGTGACGGCAACTCGTGACGAGCCGTTCCCTGGTGACGGCAACTCAGTCGACCTGTTCATGACGAGCCATTCCCTGTTGACGGCAACTCACGAGGAGCCATTCCCTGTTGACGGCAACTCAGTCGACCTGTTCACGACGAGCCGTTCCCTGTTGACGGCAACTCACGACGAGCCATTCCCTGTTGACGGCAACTCAGTCGACCTGTTCATGATGAGCCGTTCCCTGTTGACGGCAACTCACGACGAGCCATTCCCTGTTGACGGCAACTCAGTCGACCTGTTCATGATTCCCTGTTGACGGCAACTGTCGACCTGTTCATGATGAGCCGTTCCCTGTTGACGGCAATTCACGACGAGCCTGTTCATGACGAGCCATTCCCTGTTGACGGCAACTCAGTCGACCTGTTCATGACGAGCCGTTCCCTGTTGACGGCAACTCATGTCGACCTGTTGACGGCAACTCAGTCGACCTGTTCATGACGAGCCATTCCCTGTTGACGGCAACTCAGTCGACCTTTTCATGACGAGCCGTTCCCTGTTGACGGCAACTCATGACGAGCCATTCCCTGTTGACGGCAACTCAGTCGACCTGTTCATGACGAGCCGTTCCCTGTTGATGGCAACTCAGTCGACCTTTTCATGACGAGCCGTTCCTGGTGACGGCAACTCAGTCGACCTGTTCATGACGAGCCGTTCTCTGGTGACGGCAACTCAGTCGACCTGTTCATGACGAGCCGTTCCCTGGTGAAGCAATGCTGCTGTACTCCCTAGACCTGCCGTGCCTCCGTGACGGCACAACTATAAAAAAAAAAAAAAATCCCCTGTTCTCTCGTCTATGGTCTAAGGGATGCAGCTGTCCTAAACATTTTAGAACAGGGTTCTAGCCACTGGACGAATATATTTACATGCACTAGCGATGGATGACCTCTGTGAACCCAGAGTAGTCCGAACAAAGAGACCCATCTGGCACTGGGAATTTCTGCAAAAGGCATGTGTGGAATTTCTTGCCTCGTCCACATATTTGGCAGACAAAGAATGACATGAGCTGTTAGAACTGGTTCATCAAAGTGGTTCAGTGGATGAGGGGGGTGGTGTGCAAGTTTACCAAACAGAATCTGAGCTTGATTTATTTGCTCTGTGTATTTTACAGTTTTATGCATCGTATCGTCTGAAGCCACAAAAGGGAACAGTATGTACAGTGTGAAATGATTTATTTTCAGATTTTTTTTTTTTTTTTTTCACTTGGATTACACATATTGAATACCTCAGGGCTTTCTCTGCATCTATTCAAAGAAAGCGTGAAATTTCATGCCCCTTTTCTTCCTCACTGGCTGTCATAGTAACCAAACAAACATAAAGAAGATTGTGTTCTCCTACGTTTTAGTGATGTTGTTTCCGTAACAGTAGCGTTGCTATTTTACTCAAAATATTTCACTCTATGCTCACTGCAAAGTCTGCATTTTACCCTTTCTGTTGATATATAACAATTACTTGTTATCTTTATATTTGGGGTTGTAAAATAAATTCAAAAAGTGCGAAAATTGCGCGTCCGCAATGGTTGTAAGCATGAGCAGTGCACACATCTGCAGGGAAGTGACATTGCTCTGCTGCGTCCATTGTGAAAAATATTAAGTGCTCAGCCAATCGGAAACGCTGGCAAAAGAAAGTGCTGGGATAACTACTGAGCCAGATTACATGCACAGCAGTTGCAATTCTGCACTTGACCTTTAACCACGTTTGGTGGTGGTGGTGGTGGTGTGTGGTGTGTGGTGTGTGTGTGTGTGTGTGTGTGTGTGTGTGTGTGTGGACGTGTTTCAGGAGACGGAACAGACCACCAGAAACTTCATGCAGCAAAACGGCAAAATATGCATGAATCCAGCAATTCCATACCATAGAACAAATGATGCGCACTAGGTAAATGCACAGGATAAAGCCAATCATTAATAAACCAACCCTAGTCAACAGAAAGGTCCCGAAAGTATCCCACATATCATCATCCAGGAGTTTGATGTAGTTTGATGTTTGAGGTAGGGCCACCATACTACTCTTGCTTCGAGCATAAAATCATTTACCTGGGCTTTTTGGAAGTTTTAATCTCGGATGAAATGGACATTTACCTTCCACCACCACGGATCCGCTGAGAGAAACAGTAGCCGAGTCGGTGGTGGAGAGCGAGTCCACATCGAGATCAGCCACGGAGTAGGACCGAAGCTCTTCTACTGGTGGCTTCTCCGCATCAGGACCTGCGGCCGTCAGCGAGATCATCCTGCAATCATCATATCCACCGTCTCATAAAAATGGCTTACCAACGACACGTTGATCTGATTAATTCCCTTTTTCCAATAGTTTGTTTGTAATCGGTTAGAGTTCTATCGATGACAGCTATGCTGGGCACTGCCAACCTCAGTTCATTGAACTGGTGGACCTGGTGGTTGCGGACATGGCTCAAAAAAAGGAGACTGTGATTCAGAGCATCAATGTCCACAGTGTGTTAAAACAGTCAGCTTAAAGTTTTCTAGCTTAAATAACATGTCATTCGATGAATGTGATAAGGGAATAACACACACATTGTTGCTGGATTATACTGGTTTCTGCTTCTTACAGATAATGCTCAAAACGCACTGATAAAACATAATCATGCATTTACAGTTATTTTCACACACAAAAAATATACCCAACAAAAAAAAAAAATCAAAATATTTCTAATTCCAGCCAATAAAACATCTCCAAAATAAGCCTAGTAGAACAGGAAATTCTGCTCCAGTTACAAGATTAAATACGCAAAGAACATGCAGCCAAATGATAAAAACTTTTAGCTGTGAATATGACGATCCTGAGGTCAAATCTCTAGCAAACTTGGAATTTTTATGGTGTGAAAATCCTCTCTGTTCACCAAACATTAACCGAGTAGCTGAGCGAGTCCAGGGCTGGCCTAAGCGGCAGGAGAGAAGCGGTCTCCACAGTCCACACTGTTCTGTCCTCCACACTGTGAGTCTCTTCTAATTTTCAGATGCAGGCTATAGAAATGTTCTGCCTTGTTCCCCCTCTACCCAAGATTACACTGTTATCTAGTCATCATGCACTCAACCTAAGCAGAGACTAAACTACATGCATGCATCAGACTAACTCGGGATGGCATAAGTAACCTCCTGTTATCAACTCGTTACTTTTGAACGAAATGAAGCTGAGCTGTAAGTATTTTAGACGAACTAGACTATACTTCAAGTCATGAATTTTACGCACAACCTGCATGACACATCTACCACTTTTCACATGAAATGTATCATAACAATCAATCTGAGCACACAAATGCCTGCATGCACATCAAGACATTCTGCACAAAACTATAATCTAAAACGATATGGAACACAGGCAGAGAACACACCATGCAGCTGACTGAATGAAACTTGTTCCTCGTTCTTACCATCAGTTGATCAGTCTGTTTTACTAAGAAGAGTCAATAATAAGTATATGTATACATTTATGTAAAGTACATGATGTGATGAAGTCAAAGGAACAGAGGTAACAGAACAGTCAGCACAGATAACAGAACAGTCTACAGAGGTAATAGAACAGTCTACAGAGGTAATAGGACAGTCTACAGAGGTAATAGAACAGTCTACAGAGGTAATAGAACAGTCTACATACTGTAATATATCAGGAACGCTCACGCTCCCATACTGCTGAATGGCATCCTTCATGGAATCTTCGCCAGAAAACCTGAAACACATCCCATCCAGACATTTCACTGAATTTCAAAACACAAACAAAACAAATCCAAATTATCACTGAACTGGAGATATGACAGTCAGGGATAAAGGGATCCTATCTTCATTTATGCGTATGCATGTGCATATGCGTGTGCGTGTGTGCGTATGAGTGTGTGCATGTGTGTGTGAGTGTGTGGGTGCCAAGGTCCATGGGTCATACAGCACACTAAAAATGAATTGAAAAATTCAGAAGTGGGAGAAAAGAAATGTTGGCTAACAATTTCTCCATCATTACATTCATGACTTGGCAAAGACTTTAAAAAAAAAAAGGGGGGGGGGGGGGGGGGGGGGATGGGAGACGGGGGATGAAGGAAAAGAGAATGCAAAATGAGTTAAATATCATAAATATAAAACCCTTCACTGGCAGCATATGGGGACCATCGTAATGCAACCTGAAGACAGAAGCCTTCATATCACCAGTTCCAGGCCTTTCGTCCAATGAATCAGGCTTGTCAGGGAGGCATGGCTGATTGCGTCTCAGCTCCCTTGGCATCAAATTGAGATCAAGCAATCTACAATTCTGCAGCAGTCTAACTAGCAAGGGATCAAAAACGGAATCCAACAACACCTACCTCAAAGCAGCCAGCGAAGGAGGCGAAGAGAAAAAGTGGTAAGGAGATAAGCTGCTGAAATATACTGCAGTCACAAAGTAAACACTGTAAATGACTGGGAGAAAAGGTGTGGGTGAAGGAAACAGGAAGGACCAGAAATGTCCCAGGCTGGCGCACAGGAAGAAGCAGACCTGTTTACGCTACGATGGCTACTGGCGTTTTTCTCCATTGAAATCAAGAGAATTTTCCTAAAAATGTGTGTACACATTGACCAAATTTGTGAATTTTTGTAAAAGCGGGAGGTCCCTCCTATTGTTCCGACGCCATCCACAGTTTGCACACACGATGTGCGAGTTGTCACACTTCGGTTGCTGCGCAAACATAATGGTTATACACCCGAAGTGCCACTACTGCTCAAGAATTTTGTCTCGAGAGATTTTTCATTCAACATATTTTTTCCAGTTCATCATATTTTCATCAAACACATGCACAAAATACTGCGAAATCGTTAGGGTAAACAGGTCTGAAGAGAGTGACACGCAAGACTGGTCAGAGCACTGACCTGACAGGTGCGGCCACAGCCTCCTCCTTGATGATGGTCACCACGCAGGGCAGGTCCTCCGCCTTCTTCAGGCGCTCCAAAATGAGGTCAGCGTCCACCAGATGATGGAGACTGCTGTGCTTGGCCCGGGCAGCATCTGCACACAATATCCATCAACGACTGTTGACCCCTACCGTTGCCAACTCCCCATCATCCCTCACCCTCCCCCATGAAGATCACACCTGGGCACCGCATCCACAGATGGGTGTTCCATGTGGCATCTTAACTGCTACCTACCACCTCCCAAGCTTCCACACCTGTGTACTGAAGGTTCATCATCGTATACTGTGCCTTTATCGCGACCCATCTTTCAAGCTTCTAATCACCCCTTAACCTCTCCACCTGTGCACCAAGATGTTGCTGAAGGAGTGGTTTCTAAAACATGGGTGTGTTTTGTAAACTTCATTGTTCCTCAAATGTTGACTTTAATTTTGATTTTTTGTTGTCGTTGTTGTTGTTATGCTTCCTATATTGCAAAGTATTCCTACACTGTCTACCTGAAATCAAGCAAGATGACCAGTTTGCCTGCTTTGGCCAAATGTCACAGCCAATGTAGTGACTAAAAATGCCACAATTACTGCCACAGTTCGTTCTTCTAACATGCATGTGTCTACAACCTTTGCCTAAATCTGTGCCTGAACGCGACTAGCTATTCGTCTTGTGCTGCTGAAGGTGCCCACTCAACTGAGAATAACACAGAACAGTGCCCCTTGAGACGACCATCAGACTCAGACTAACACAGAACAGTGCCCCTTGAGACGACCACCACTCAAACTCAGACTAACACAGAACAGTGCCCCTTGAGATGACCACTCAAACTCAGAACAACACAGAACAGTGCCCCTTGAGACGACCACTCAACTGGGAATAACACAGAACAGCAAACTGGACAATCCCTCTCAAAAAATAAAAAGCAAACAAACAAACAAACAAAAAGAAGCCATACATACACACCCACAAAACTTCAAGCAGCATTTCTTTATAGTTTAGAGTTCTCGACCGTTTCATTTCTTTTTGCATTTTGCCCTGCATCTAAATAAAACTGCCTCGTACACTTGTACACTGAAACTTTTCAAACTTCACAAATTTTTTTTTTTCAGGTAAAAATTTGGTTCTGACAAGTCTGAATACAGCATGATTCACCATACAAATCATACATGCACTTCCAAAAATGTTCGCATCATTCTCGATTTTGGGAACAAAGAATTTGCCTCAGGATAAAACAGACATGTCTATACCTGCAAGACATGGGCTTTTTCTAATGTGGTGATCCAATGTACACAAGGCCCCTTTAACAATTTTGTCCACAACAAGAGTCAAGAATAATACATACCCATCAAGGCTTCTTCCAGCCGACGTTTTTCTTGTTCAAGGTGAGTTCTCTGTGAAGCAAAAGACAATACAGCATGAAACTTCAACTTGGTGGTCTTCTTAATCCGAAACATACAGAAAAGGTAGACTAAAAAAAAAAGAAAAGAAAAAAAAAAAAATTCCTCATTCCTACACATGGTAATAACGCAGTGTCTCTGAAAAATGGTGGCTGTGATGTTCAACTATCCTGCCAGTTTTTTCTCCAGCTATCCTGCCAGATTTTCCTTCAACTATCCTGCCAGACTTTTCTCCAGCTATCCTGCCAGACTTTTCTCCAGCTATCCTGCCAGACTTTCCTTCAGCTATCCTGCCAGATTTTCCTTCAACTATCCTGCCAGACTTTTTCTCCAGCTATCCTGCCAGACTTCCCTTCAGCTATCCTGCCAGACTTTTCTTCAGCTATCCTGCCAGATTTTTCCTTCAACTATCCTGCCAGACTTTTTTCCAGCTATCCTGCCAGACTTTTCTCCAGCTATCCTGCCAGACTTTTCTTCAGCTATCCTGCCAGATTTTCCTTCAACTATCCTGCCAGACTTTTCTCCAGCTATCCTGCCAGACTTTTCTCCAGCTATCCTGCAGACTTTTCTTCAGCTAGTTACCTAGCCAGACTGCCATTAGCTTGCGGCACTCTTTTTTAAGTGTCTCTGCACTGAACGATGGTAGATCGTTCAGCTGACATGCCAAGGTTAACAGTTATTGCTTTCTGCACTTCCCATTCCGCAGGCCACATCACAACATTAATATGCAGCAATAGCATTTTCTTGCCATTCTATTCTAATCTTGGAAATGTTACTTCACAACAATTAATACACAACAATAGCACTTTTTATCCATTCTGTTCTAATCTTAGAAATGTTACTAATTCAATTTTAGCGTTGTAGAGCACAGGAAATACTTCATCATTGAATTATTGATAGAAATCCCCCTTTCCCTCCCAAAATGCAAAAGAGCTTAAGAATCAGTAGTCACAACTCGGTATACACACATACACACAATGCCATGGTTGAAAAATACAAGAAAAGAAATACGACTGACAGGGAAAAGGCAAACAGTCCACTATGACAAGAAGAAGTAGAAGACAAAACACTCACCATCTCCTGAAACGACTTGTTTCCCAAGTTTGACGCAGTTCTGATGGAGTCCAAGACTTGTTCCTCCCTGAAATGACAATCTACACACGTCACAAACATTTCTAAAGAGCGACAGCATTACACAGCAAAAGCTTTACAACGCATCTACAGAATACTGTGCGCACATGCGTGCCAGGTCTTTAGAAACGACAACTTTTCAGCTCATTGTTTGCTTTCTCGGGTCTGCTTAGCAATACATCTTGGCTGCCAGCAGCCTGAATCTGGCCTTCTCTGCTGCCAACAGCCCTCTGGGGAGTGTTGTTCCCAGCATTTTCATGTATTCTTTGCTACATCTGAAGGACATATGTATGTTAAAAATCATCTTTCATCTTTTGCGTATGAACTAGTATTCTGCCTTGTTTTCAGTCATGTTACAGTCTGTTCCAGTCTCCTAAATTTGAAGACAAGTCTGCAAAGTGTGTGTGTGTGTGTGTGTGTGTGTGTGTGTGTGTGTGTGTGTGTGTGTGTGTGTGTGTGTGTGCATGCGAGTGTGTGTGTGTGTGTGTGTGTGTGTGTGTGTGTATGTGTGTGTGTGTGTGTGTGTGTGTGTGTGTGTGTGTGTGTGTGTGTGTGTGTGTGTGTGTGTGTGTGTGTGTGTGTGTGTGTGTGTGTGTATGCGTGTGTGTGAGTGAGCGAGAGAGAGAGACAGAGAGACGGAGTGGGAGAGAGAGAAAGAAAAATGGGGGTGGAGCAGGGAAGACAGGCACAAAAGACACAGACAGACAGAGTGAAGTAAAGTCTGAGACACACAGACAGCGACAGTGAGAAGAGGGACAGACAGAGAGAAAAAAAGGGCAGTGACCTGGCCTGAAGCAGGGCATGCAGCTCCATGAAGTGCATGCTCACTGTTTCCATCAGATCAGTGTTCAGCTTGGCCGATGGCATGCTCTCTCTCACAGTCTGTGAAATGAACAAGACTTTGGATCAACCATCAACATCACAAAGGAATATGACCTTACCTATCTATATCTAGCTTGGCATGTTTATTTCTAGTATTTCCTGTGCTCTGCACTTGCACCCACATAAAAGACCCGTCTGTGACAAGTTACCTGGTGCCGATTCTCAGCCCTGTAATATGGTTCCACTTAACAACAGCTATGAATACCTGATCTTACACAGCAGAAGGTAATATCCTCTCCCCTTCTGTCCATCTTTCCCACACACATTTGCATTTGAAACTTTGCGCGCTTTAGTAAAAAAAAAAAAAGATCCTAACTGGCACAGCCAATTTGTTCCAGAGAGGAATAACACTGTACGAAAGTTTTCAGTTTCAGCTGCCAGAGGTTTGGGGGAAAGAGTTATCCACCCATTTGGTGATTTCATTCTTTTCCGGCACCCCCTCAAGTACACACATACATAGTTACTTTCCCACGGAAAATTCAGTAACTGAAAATATACTTTCAGTTGTCAACAATTCTCTTTTGGCACTATCAGATAATGGTATTTTTTTCACACACACAACAGACACATAGAATGCTGCATATACAAACCTTTTCTGCCTTTTCTAACCGCCAAATAGTTCTCTGTGCCTCTACTATGGCTGGTTCCATTTCTGCAAGAAGTACTTTATTCTGCAATAAAAAAAAAAAAAAAAAAAAAAAATTTTATCAGGCTTGCTAATAAAAAGTTTCAGAGATGATAAAAAGCGACAACAGGGAAAGAAATGCTCACATGCACACACACACATACAATCAGCCTACACATAAATATGAAATGAAATAAAAAACAAAAAAAAAGAAAAAAAAAAATTCGAAAGAGCCAGTAAAATTACATGAGGATAACAGTGTGCATGTGCAAATTGGTTTTTGCTTTCAGCTTGTTTTCAATCCAGTCAACATGTATTCACATAATGCTCCTTTTCATTGCAGCAAAACATGTGGCAACAGTTTACCATATGATTCCATGTTATTTCTTGCTTTAGTTCATGCGCCAGACAACCCACTCCCTGTGTTACTTCCTGTATCACTCGCCACGAAATTTACCTATCATCTGTCTCATGCCCATACATTCAACCGTAATTTATCTCCACATACATCCACAGACTGACCCCTTCGCTTTCAAACCAATAATTTGTGTTGAATACACACACACTGATGTCACCTACCTTGTCTTCCATTGTCTGCACATTATGGCCCTTGTGGTCGCCCATGATGACGCACCGAGAGCAGATAGATAGGCAGCTGATCATCATCGCAGTAGTATTCGATTTGGCATTGCTCATGAGTGGAGCAGTTCCGATGCCTGGCTTTGTTGGGGCATGATCAGCTTTAGGCTGCCTTGACTGTTAGTGCAACAGGATAAAAAAAAAAAAGGGTAAAAATTCCGTCATTAAAGTATTCCAACAAAAAAACATTCTTTTTTTTTACTGTTTAACCACCACTTCTTGAATTCTCTCTTGATCAATCGATGAAAGTCTCATCTCTAATTTTCTTGTGTTACACCAATGTGAGAACAAAACATTCTAAGATCTTTCAATGACAGTACACCAATCAACAAATAAACATCTGGGCAGAATCATTTTATGCATTTTTTTTTTTTAACTTTAGCTTGAATTCTCTACTGTGATACTACATCAGACGTTACAAATTATGAATAACACAAAATCACATAAAACGATTTCAAGTGTTTTAGCAACGATTTTCACCCCTTTCTTTAATTAAGATCTCCCCTCTCCTTCTGCCCTCCTGATGGGCATTACATCCATTCCGACACCCTGTGCCCCGGAACACTCGGGTTCATGATCCGACACTCCACACGGCATGACCTAGCCAATGCCAAGTTACCATCAAGTAACACAGGACTCCTCTGCGTGGCAAGATTTAGCTTTCAAAGTCGATCAGTGCAGCTTCACAGCCCATCAGTCACTACAGCTCAGTCAGTAGGCCCCTCAGCCTATCTCTATAATCACAGCTCAGTCAGTAGGCCCCTCAGCCTATCTCTATAATCACAGCTCAGTCAGTAGGCCCCCTCAGCCTATCTCTGTAATCATCACAGCTCAGTCGGTGGGCCCCCTCAGCCTATCTCCATAATCACAGCTCAGTCAGTGGGCCCCTCAGCCTATCTCCGTAATCACAGCTCAGTCAGTGGGCCCCCTCAGCCTATCTCCTGTAATCACAGCTCAGTCAGTAGGCCCCCTCAGCCTATCTCCGTGATCACAGCTCAGTCAGTGGGCCCCCTCAGCCTATCTCCATAATCACAGCTCAGTCAGTGGGCCCCCTCAGCCTATCTCCATAATCACAGCTCAGTCAGTGGGCCCCCTCAGCCTATCTCCATAATCACAGCTCAGTCGTGGGCTCCCTCAGCCTATCTCTAGAACCCCTGTCACCAGAAACTCAATTACATTTTCTATTTGCGAGTCTGATGTACCATGAAATAAGCAGAGAAGTTATTCAGTCGAATGCTACTGTAAGCCATGTGTGTTTAAATTCTGCCTACTCAGGTTAAGTAAAAACAAAGGTATTTCTTAAGGGCTATCAGATTTCGTTTATAAAGCATTAAACATACAGAAGCAGTCTAAAAGATTTCTTTTGTGCTACTGCTCCCATGTTACTATGGGCCAGAGGCCTGACATTGTAACATTTTTTTACTTTGATTTTGACTTCAACTCTACAATGCCTGTCCTTATCTGACTTGAGAGTCATGTCTAATTTTCTCCCATATCACCACCACCAATCCACATCCAGCATGAGGAAAACCTCTGCCCAATGACTGTTGGAAAAAAAAAACTGGAGAGTGACCAGTGCCAGCTGATTCCAGTCTTTACCTGTCTGATGATGCAGCAGAGGTCAGCGCCACCGGCTTGTGTTTCTGCAGAGTGTGAGACCTCTGGTGGATCTGAAACAGCAATATTGCAGGCATGAAATCCGACTTGGGGGGCTCTCTCTGTAGCAGTCGCATCAAATTATTGCAGCTAGAGAATGGCTGACATACCTCCATTGTTTTACATTTAAGATTTTGTTCTTTATTCATTCAAATCAAATCAAATCAGAGACCTCTGGTGGATCTAAAACAGGAATGGTAGTCATAAAATCAGACATCAGGTGGCTCTCTGTAGAAGTCGCATCAAATTATCACACCTCAGGTGAATAGCTGACATACCTGTACTGTTTCGATTTTTTTACCTCATAGACTTTGTTATTTATTCATTCAAATCAAATCAAAATCATCCACACCACTTTCCCATTTGATTTATATATATATATACATATATATATATCATACTTGTAACACAATCACATCAGAACAATAACTACAGAGCACTTCAATCTTTAGCAGGGCACCTCTGCATTAAATATGGTGCTTTCTGCTCCCTTCCTCCCCTTCCCTGTCCCTCCAAATGAAACAACAGGAACAGCATCTACAAGGCAATAAAAACAAAGGGACCCTCACCCTGTCGAAGCAGGGTTTGCACATCACACCCTCACACTTGAAGCAATGGTACACAGCAGCGTTGACAGAGCACTCTGAGCAGATGACGCAATTCCCTGGTCACACACATTCAGGGCACAAATTAGTTCACAACATTCAACTCATTTTCAAAGGAAGATTTCAAGGTGGAAAACAAGAGAGAGAGAGAAAGAGAGGGAGAGGGGGAGAGGGAGAGAGAGAGAGAGAGAGAGAGAGGGGGGAGAGAGAGAGAGAGACCATACATTTATTGCAATGAACTTATGTCTATGAAGTAATGTATCCACATGGAAGGAAATGATTTTCTTTTTTGTCTTTAACAAACTGATGCAAATGCAAATCATCATCATCATCATCTTCTTCTTCTTCTTCTTTGTTTTATCAGACAGGAACCCTTCTTCTTCTTCTTCTTCGTTTTATCAGACAGGAACCCTAGAGGCACTGACGAAGGCCTGCTCTATGGTGGGGGCCCTCCAGTGATCCATAAGATTTGTTTCATCTTGGTGGAGGTTCGCATTCTTCCGATGTCCTAGTTGCATCCGTTTTCAAAACTGTGGAAACACTGCCAATCAACATGAACGTCCCCATTTCAGGATCACCACCCCTTAATAAGACAGTATCACAGTCTTTCTCGTTCCAGAAACTGATTAGCACCTGCGACTTGAGAACTGCTACACTGAGAAAAACAGTGCTACTGCAATCGGAGACAGCTGCGGGTGAACAGAAGTCAGGTACGGCACCCTGTACAATGACCAGTTCTGCAGCCCATCGTCAAGCTGGCCATAAGCAATGTCAACTTTGTGATTCTGTACAACTCTGACAGACCATTCAGTGCTCTCTTTAGTTAAAAATGACACTAGATTTCTCTCATCGATATCAGTAAAAAAAAAAAAAAAAAAAATGAAAGGGTCTTCTTGAGACATAAAGATATTTTTCTTTGAAAAAAAATAAAATAAAATAAACGTTTATACATTCTTCACCTGGTCGGCTGATGTTCAAAGCAATTACAATCGTAAAGATACAGTGTATACATATCTGTGTACACCACAGAAAGTACACCATAGAAAGTACAGGCATGAAGGGGAAAGAATCGAAAAACTGCACAGGAAGAAACAAAGAACAAGCATGACTGGAAAAAGAAGACATATGACTGCACAGGAAAAAACAAAATGCTCTTACCATCATCCTGATCTTCTGGCATCTTTTTTTGTGGTTTTGTTTTGCTCTCACTTTAGCGGGATTAAACTTCTCTGAAATCTTCTGACTTTGTCTGAAAAAAAGGTGTCAAAAGATTGGATAAAAACACACAAAAAAATCATGATTCTAGGCAATGATGTGATCTTTCATAATTCATGATATCGCCAACCACACAATGCCAAATCAAGAAGGAACCCTCTGGAAATTCTCTTCTGCTTTTGAATGAACAAGCAAGCACACACACACAAACACACACACACACACACACACACACACACACTGAAATCAAAACTGTCAAGCTAAACAGACATGCAACACTCAAGACCACAACTCAAGGACAACTCAACTCCTAGGACAGAGAGCAACGCTGGAGGTGGCAGCCCTTCCCTTAGTTTCTTATCTCCAAATTACATCTAACATAAAACAAAAAAATGGTAGCACAACAACTCCAGGAGAGCAAGAGGGCAGTTTCACTGTATTTGAGTACATATGTGCTGTCAAACTCATTACTTTTAAAACTGAAACAAAAACATCAGTTTTTTTATCTCATCCGCCAATACTAAAAGTTACATGACTTTGAAGTTTCCAACTCTGACAATTAGTGAATTACAGTTGTCCCAATACACCATGGAACTGTCCCACAGGAAAGAGTCCCAGTTCCTGAACTGTGGTCTTCCAAGCCTTCTCAACACTAAGACCTGATCCTGAAGCCATTTTCTGTTAATTCATAATAGATCTAAACTCTACAAAATCTACAATTTTAAGCACATAATCTACAGAGACTGCAAGTTGTTTCATGAACTGTAAATTGAACAAAATTATACATTGTAAAAATGTTTTTTTTAACTGTAAATTGAACAACATAATGCATTGTAAAAACGTTTTTTTAAAATTCAAACTGGAATATCATAGAGTAAATGTGAAAATGAAATATGTAATTGAACAAAATTATACATTTTAAAAATGTTTTTTTTTTTAGAACTGCAAATTGAAAAAAATAATGCATTGTAAAAATGTTTTTTAAAACTCAAACTGGAATATCATAAAGTAAATGAGAAAATGAAATATCTACACAGATAGTAACACAAACAATGTAAAGCCTAGAAAAAAAAAAAAAAGCAAATCAAATTCTTGATTTCTCCGAAAGGATTGCTCTGTTTCTCATTTTGTTCTGATTCACTGCATGAAACTTGCCTTTTTAAGCTTCGTAATGTTTATGATTACACGTAAGACAAGAGACAATGACAAGTAAGAAAAGTTGCACAAAATGTGGTGGAGACGAACACTCCAAACCACCTCATACAACAAAGTGATCATGTTACAAATTTGCCCACCTGGTTAGGTCCACTAGTGTCACCAACTGTTGATACGACAGCTACCAGCCAAAATGTTCTGGTGCTTTATTCTCTTCAGTTCTTTCCCTTGAATTTCGATCACCGGTAACCGACAGTTTTCTTCCCAGAATTACGATATTTAAAACAACATTTTTTGTTATCTGAAGCAATATATCATCTAAAAAACCCAAAATAGACACATTCATCACAAAAATATTATCATTTTAGAAATAATGTGCAGAATGTTATAAAAAAAAAAAAAACAACATCCGTCATGCAAAATGCAAAAATCTCAAAAACTGTAGAGTTTAGCCTATATAAATCCTTCACACAATGATACACATACAGACTCTACCCGCCTGTCCTGCCCTCAAGTGCCATCAACTTAATAAGAAAAAAAACATACCAGTTGCGATGTTTTCCTGGTTAGATCCTCCACCCACACCCCACCCCACCCCACCCCACCCGTCCTTTCCTCTCTCTGCTGTTTGCTTTCCGCGCTTAGTTTGATCAACCGGCAATACTCGGCAATGAAAATAACAGATTTAAGGCAAAGAGGGTAATCAATGATCGACTTGAAGTTCACAAGGAATAAAATAAATTTCAAAGCAAAATGTATGTATATGATCAATATAGCCTGATGTGAACTACCCTGACAAATACTATCTAAAACATAGATAGTTGCCCGCTGCTCACAGTTGCACTGTTCAGTGACTAAACCACCAATGCTTTGCTGTCTTTGTTATGACCTTTCATGCCCGCACTGCATGGTGGCCAGTGCTAACTGCTGTATTACGTTTCCTCTCTAGCTTCCATCTAAGCATTGCTTTCTCATTTCGACCCATTTCCTGTATGCATAAAACGAAAATGCTTTGCTCTGTTACACAAAAACAGCATGCAACATCTATCTGACCTTGTAATTGCAGTACTCACTTCCAGGTCACCAATACAGGTGCTCAAAATGTAACACCTTGAGATGTTCAGGTATGGGTGTGGTGAAAATGATGCATGAAAACTCAATTTTTCTGTGACAGTTTCACACAGCACATAACAGATTCAATAGCAAATTACGGACAATCAGCAGTAAGTTGACAGCCCCCAAAACACAACCATCTTCACACAAGCTTCCCCAAAAGATCAAGCCTTTGACAAACTATACTTACATTTCCAGATTCATTCGTCTGTTCCACATCCGCCCCACAGTAAACAGGTCCGGGTTGACCGACTTGTACAGCTGACCATTTGGTACATGTGTCACCATCTAAAAGCAAGTCACATTTAAGTTACAATACAGTGCACTCCCTGTGGGTCAAAGCAAATCCTGTCATACATACCAACAATACACAAGTTTAAATGAAACTATATTTTCATTTCAGAAAAAAAAAAGAAAAAAAAAAAAGTACACTCAGCACACTAAGAAATTTAAGATATGTATACTAAATGTTTCACAGAAAATCTTAAAAAAAAAAAAAAAAAAAAAAAAAAAGAGACAAAGAATGACATTTAACACACACCCCACCCACACACCTTATTATCATGAAAGGCAAGAGGGAAGAACACATCTGAAATCTAAGGTATGAACAGAAACGATTAACAGAAAAATAAAAAAAAAAAAAAAAAAAAAAAAAAAAAGAAGAGAGACAGACAGACAGACAGACAGACAGACAGACAGACAGACAGACAGAATGACATCCCCCCCCCCCCCCCCTCCCCCCCCCACACCCCTTCATTATCGGGAAAGGCCAGAGAAAGAACCTACCTGACATGTTGGGCATTTGACAGCTTCCTGTACAAGGAGTCTTTTGATGCAGACCAGACAAAACGTATGACCACATCTCAGCAGCAGGGGATGCCGAACTTGTCCCCCCACCTTCTGGAGAGAAAAAAACAAACTTTTGCTACAGATTTTTTTCAACAGAAAATCACACATCTTCAATTCTATTTTAGTCAAAATTCAAATTCACTACCATTTTCTTTTTCTTAATCTTCTAAAGGAATCTCAATTCTTTTTTACTACTTCATATTTTGGAGGGTTACCAAGAACAAAACAAAAGCAAAAAAAAAACTGTATGAAAATGCAATCAAAAACCATACCCATGAATAATGGTCAACCTTGTAGTTCATTTGTTCACACTTTTGCCAAGTCAGCCAGAGCACTCTTGCACACCACTGTGTACATCATTCTTTTTCTTGGTGACTGATCTATATCATTTCAAAGCCTCTCTTCCCCCTCCCCCAAAAAGGATGGGACATTTGCTAAGGACCAGTGCCAGAAACATGACACCAAGAGTTAGCAGAGAACACAGCAAGACAGCTGACTATAGCGATTATTAAAGACTACAGAAAATGGAACAGGGCTCTGTCACTGTCACCATTATCTAACTTCAGTTTGATGTATAAGCATAAATATAAATACAAACATGCACTGTTAAACAACGTAATTTGTCTTGATTCGTTGAAAGTTTTGAACCTGATTCCCATCAAGAAGGCAGGCTTAACATAAAATTTATTAAATCAAGAATTTCTTTAAAGAATACTGTGAGAAATGGTACGATGGGGTACAAATACATCATTTGAAAAAAGCCCAACTTTTTCTGAGCCTATTCCCCAAGGTCAAATCTTCTTCAAACCTTCCTATCTGTATCATGGTGATGTTACTGTAAACATCAAAGTCTGAGAAGTGGCTTACAGTTCCCAGAAATGAGAAGTGGCTTTTTGTTCCCAGAAATGAGACGTGGCTAACATTTCCCAGAAATGAATATAACGATAAGTATTTCACTAAAAGAAAAAAAAATGTGACATGCTCGTGTGGATAACTGTCTAATACTTCAAGAGAGATCTCAAAGCAACAAGTTGCTTTGCTTACGAAACAAACAAGGATAATGGGAGGTTATCATTATTTGTTTTTCAACTTTTCAGGTATTTCAATTAAAGAAAAAAAAAAAAAAAAAAAGCTAATTATGACTGGCAAGTTGTACTTAACTGAAACGAATCTCAACACTATTTCAACCAGCTATCAAGACTTAATTATCCTTATTATAAAGTTTACTGGCGAGACTTTAATGATCGTTATTATATGGTTTACCGTTAAGACTGGGAGCCGGAATACCTCAGTTGGTATAACGCCGGACTCATGATTCTGGGGCTGTGAGTTCGAATTTCAGTACAGGGGGATTTTTCCCTCAGAGAACTTTAACATTGGTTCGGACTCCATTCCCCATACAGTCTTTCGAATGAGACTATAAACCAAGGTTCCGTGTGTGAATACACGCACATCTTGCACACACGTAAAATCCCATCACCAACTTTCGAAAGAGAGAGAGCCAGTTTGGCCGTTGGTATGGATGACACGTTACACATCACATGCACCTTCCCCGAAGATGGAGTATGGCTGCCTTTATGGCGGAATAAAAAAGTCAGGCACACAAAACTCCATTGCCTGTCTATACAGGCAGTGTCCGAAGGAGTATCAGCCTGCATACACAGAAAAAAAGAAAAAGAAACTGGTAAGACTTAAATGATCCTAATTATATGGCTTACTAGTATGATCAACCAGCCATAAGACTTCAATGATCCTTATTATACAGTTTACTGGTATGCTCGGTCGATGTGGACTGAACTTTACTATTGCAGCCACTGTGCACAGTCCCAAGCTTAATTTGTCTGTGTCCATGTGGTAATAAATGAACTATAATTTGTACACACACTCTGGCTTGAAGTCCTCTCCGTGTTGAATAACAGCAGAAAACTGGACCCAGCTTTCTCAAACATTGATCTAATTCATCGAACTGATGAAAAAATCATAAAGATGAGGTTCCGTTTCACTCGAGAACATTTTGCTCATTTCAAACCAACCACCAACCATCAATGCCCTGATGAATCCCTGCAGACAAACGGTACTGCTCAAGATGTCCTTTTTCAACTTAAGGTAAATGCTGGATTTCTTCTGAACTAACGAAATGTTAAGGTTCACAGATTCGCTTAATTTCTTCTAACAGACGGTCAAAGATGGCTTTTGCCAAAAGCTTGCTGTAATTACACTATGGTCATCCTGTCTGGACAAGCAGTGCTATCCTCAGGGCCTATCCTATACTAGCGCCAAATGAATCACTGTTTTTTTCCTCACTGCTGCTTGCAAACAAGAACAGAGCCAAAAGGGAAAGGGGATCTTGTGACACAGTGACGTTAACCCGCAGAGTATCCAGTGTATCGTTCATTCACAAAAGCCATCATACTCTGACATAACTTGATGTCATCATGTCCTTTTTTTACTAGTTTCAGTCTTCACTGATCAGGAACTGATAAAACAGAGCAAGTGCAGTTGTTAACCTGTCTACTGACTTTAACAATGAAGAGGCTTTTTTTTTTTTTTTTTTTTTAAGAGAACATGATTTCTTTCTAAATGGTTTTAAAGATGTAAAGCTTACTACAGTTGAAATAAATACAAGCATGTAATACTTCTGCAGCAGTGTTTTCATGTCAGTTTACTGGGAATTTTGTGTGGTGACATACACAGAGCAGCCACCCAGTGGCAGCAACTGCTAGTTTCGACAGTTGTCAGTTTTGGTGGTATGGTGGTACTGAGCGCCCTGCAACAACACACACTTGATGGGCGTTCTGGCATGATCAGCCACTGACAAATGTGTTCCACCTGAAGACTGGTTTAAAAGTGCCTGCTCAGTTCCCACTTTGGTCTGTGAACATGTTGGTGAAAACTAAATCTGGAAGAGGAGGAACAGTCTCAGCACATCCTTTTGGTGAGAGCTTTAGCAAATCACAATATTCGATCCACGATCATGACCATGTTTCATTATAATATGGATAATCCATGGTCACTGGCAGGCTTTTTAAACACAAGAATTATTCGATCAAGCACCATTGCACAATGATAAAAGCATTTGGTTACTGATCTGAGAAGCAGGATTTCATGTGTGAATGCAAACAAATTTTCCTGAGAAAGATACAGACAGTATTTACACAGCTTGAGATAATTCACATGTCAACAATGCTTGTGATTCCATCTGGCCATTTTGAAAAGTGAGGCTCATGAGGAGCAATCAGAAAGAAAATAAGTGATCACAAACAGATCATTGTCTAAATAACTGAATATGTAGCTTACGTTAATATGTAACTCAACAGTCACCAGACCCTGACGAGTCAATCACACAGCAATGGCCCATTCTTTGCACAAATTGAAGTGCAAGGCTCAAATGGAGCGACAAAAAAAAAAATAAAAAAATAAATAAATGTTGAAAAACTGGTCAGAATCTCAGAAACAGTACACAAAAAGCATTTGTCACCACATGCTAAGCCATGGCTGAACAATGAAAATCAGCATAAAATCAAGGGCTCCTAAACTCAAACTAAAGACTTGCTAATTCAGTACAACAGAACAAAGGCCCGGTTACAGAGGGAACTTTGCAGTTGCATGCACATCTGATATCTACACAAATGACAAAAAACAAACAAGCATCAAATCTTTACTGATTCAGTTTTCCTTTCAGAAATGACAAAAACTGCTTCCTAGGGTGTTACTTTTACTTCACACATGCTGTTATGACCAAGACACAACACCTGCCGACCGGTGCACTGAACCATCAACACAAACAAACGCACGTTGTCACTTGCCGGTAATCCGTTTGACAGAAACAAGGCATGCTTTGCAAATATAAGACTAGTCTGAGAAGTGGTAGGCTAGATGAATAATAAATGTCTTTGAGGATTCTCAGAAGATTCTGAGAACTGGAAAACAGAACAAATATCGACACTGTCCAAGCGTCCACGTGTGTTTGTTTATGCCGATGGTTCAGCGCACCGGCCGGCACGTGTCGACATGTTTTCCTTTCTTCTGAAAATCTTCAAAGACGTTTAATATTCATTTTTACCTGAAGATCTGCAGTCAAAATTCTGTTGTTGTTTTTCTATGGCAGGCTAGAGCTTACACTCACGGGTGATTAAAAAAAAAAAAAGCAAACACGTAAAAAAGTAAGATAATATTTTGTTTGAGCCAGCGCTGTATTGTATCCTAATACAGAGAAAATATCAGTCATTGAATCGATAAGAGAAGCATGAAGAAATAATTTCCTTTCATGCTTCTTATACTACAAAAAGAAAAAAAAAATCTTTCTAAGGCTAAGCTAGCTTCCACTCGCTAAACATCGGGGATTCAAAAGAAGACGTAGTCTAGTTTAATCATCATCATCATCTGTGATCGAGCACTTCGATTTTTGTAATACTAATAGTGATATCCAGTGATTAGATGATAGTCCGTAAACTTGTTATGGTTTTTGCAAGAAGAAACTCCAAATATTCTGCACACTTACCATTGAAATTCGCAGTATACAGCTGCTGGCAACGAGGACACGACAAATTCTTCATTGTGAATGGTGATCGAGTCTCCGTTCTCTTTACTACTGTCCACGCCTCACTGTCACTTGCTGAGTATCCGTTCTCTTTACTGTTGTCCACGCCTTACCGTCTCTTCCAAACAAGTGAACACACCATTCGTGTGTACTACCTAGTGGCGGGAATCAAAACATGGATCGGAATTCTCACCGAATGCGAACTTTTCCAAACGTACATCTGGATTATTCAGAAATTGTTTTGTTTGATTGGATCCAGAATTAGATGATCTGTTTTAGTTTTTCATATGCATATCCAAATTCATGCTACATGATTCAAAGTCGATATATTAAAGTAAATGGAATGGGACTATTTAGTCCTCGTGGCGCAAAGATACAATCACAGGCAAGTGAAAAACCATAGTTTTATCTACCAATCAAAGAACGTTATTCTTTTTGGTGCATTTCGGGACTTGCTGAATGTAATGATCAGAAGCGGGGAAGGGGTACATTTTATTATCGTCTTGATTATATCGAACATGAATAATCTATGTAAAGAAGAAAAGCTGAATTACACTCTGCTTTCATTGAACATAACTTTTCTCTACCGGCCTACGTGATACTAAAATTAGAAACTTCCTTATCATTAGTAGCGAAAATTGTCGGTGGTCATCTTTCACGACAATAGCCTACCCACGTGGACTTTGTCTGATGTGTAAACATGTTTTCATCTTTCACTTGATGGCACGGCACTGCCCGTCAGCATGATCTTGACGAAAACTTGTGGTAAATTTGTATCGAAAAACTTCCCCATCGAGAGTGTACATTTACTGAAGAATTCAACATGCACTCTCTCTCTCTCTCTCTCTCTCTCTCTCTCTCTCTCTCTCTAGCTGGAGGATCGCTGTGTGTGTGTGTGTGTGTGTGTGTGTGCGTGTGGGGGGAAGGGGGAGTGTGGGGAGTGTGTGTGTGTGTGTGTGTGTGTGTGTGTGTGTGTGTGTGTGTGTGTGAAATCAATTTATTCTTGTTTGTTGTTCCAGGTTGTCCTCTTTTTCTGTGAATTCATCTACGATTTAATGTTAGTAGAGGAACAACTCACCTACATGTTTTCTGCGCTCTTGTCTGTTAAAAGTTTTAGTTGCCAGTAACTCTAAGCTACTAGTCACCCTTAGTCCCGGATGAAAAAAACAACCAAGAATTGGCCTATCTGATACCCCTGGAAATAAAGATTATCGTCATCATCATCATCATCATCTGTGTGTGTGTGTGTGTGTGTGTGTGTGTGTGTGTGTGTGTGTGTGTGTGTGTGTGTGCGTGCGTGCGTGCGCGCGCGCGTGCGTGCGTGCGCGCGCATGCGCGCACGATAGAGTGCGTGTATGTGTTCTTCAAGTTGACATCCTTGCTGTATAGTTACAAAAGGCATTAGATATCATTGGGCGCAAGCAGTAAAGAAAAAAAAAGAAAAAGAAAAACAAACAACAAACAAAACGAGGAAAAAAAAAAAAAAAACGAAAGAAAATGAATGAGGGAATAGACTGAGTTGCCATGTTTTCACTCTAAACATCACGTTGCCCTTCACTTTCGGTATTTGTATAGACGTAGAGGAATTTGGCAGGGTTAGGTCTGAGGACAGTTTCCCTTTTTCTCTAATTATAATTATGATTCGAACAGAGTGTTTGGCTGTACCCTCCATTGGAGATCTGTAGAGTTTCAGGATGCAAGCAGCATTGTTTGTGCCTTTGTTTCACTGTGAGAGCAAAAGCTATTGTCCATACGCTCAGTGCGCGATCTTAAATTTATGGGGTAATTTTCTATGTAATCAGTACTTTGTCAGTCCAAACTCGGTAAAATGTGTAAAGCTTCAGAATCTTATCAATCGTCCATCTCTTACTGGATGGCTAAAACTACTACTTCTTCTTCTTCTTCTTCTTCTTCTGCATACGCAGGCTGATACTCCTGCGGACAACCCCTGTATAGAAAGGCAAGGATTAATTCCATCTACCCAACAAAGGGATGTGGAGTTTTGTGTGTATGACCGTTTTTATTTTTAATATCCTGCCATTCAGGGAAGCAGCCATACTCACTTCAGGGAAGCTAAAACTACAAATCTATCACAAACTCTATCACTCTCTCCCCCCTCCCCCTCTCTCTCTCTCTCTCTCTCTCTCTCTCTCTCTCTCTCTCTGGTGAGGTCAGTAGCTTATTTGTATTGAACTATGGAAGACCCTGTCATTGTTTGTTCCTTTTACATGTATTTGCCTTCATGTGATATTTGATTCTTTTTTTCTTTCATTTTGCCACAGGAGAAAAACATTCATATTGCTTATCTCATTACCCGTGGTGAAATAAAATTTCGTTTCGTTTAGTTTAGTTCAGTTTCGTTTCATTTTTTATTTCTAGCTCCCCCCCCCCCCCCCCCCCCCAACCCCCACCCCCCCCTCTCCCACTCCACACACACACACACACACACACACACACACACACACACACACACACACAAACAAAGAAAAGAAAGGGGGGGGGGGGGAGAGAGAACAATCCTCACAATTACCATAGAATTTGTTCTACCATCACGTGTTCGGTTGTTAAATACGTGTATTCATGTACTGGCACACTCCGTCAGGTGGTATGGCAGACGGGGATAATCCTCTAAGCAGATCTGGGCAGGGGGCCTGTTTAACAGGACTTTCTCCCACCAAGAAGGCACCATAATTATTGCTATGCCACCGCCGCGAAAATGGACATGTGTGTATTTGGCACCAGACTGATAAGAATTCGTTACGCTTGCACACGCAAGTGCGTGCGTGCGTGTGTTTGTGTGTGTGTTTGTGTGTGTGTGTGTGTGTGTGTGTGTGTGTGTGTGTGTGTGTGTGTGTGTGTGTGTGTGTGTGTGTGTGTGTGTGTGTGTGTGTGTGCGTTAGAGAGAGAGAAAGAGAGAGAGTTACGTGAAATCATGAGTGTACCGTAATTTACAAAACTAAATCAATGTTATGCGAATCATGATTAATGCACAATTCACTTCAATTAATAAACTCTTCGTCTGGTCAGTGAATGGTTTCAGTCTGATTTTTATGAGCGGATATAGCAATTAACACAGTTCTTCGAGCCGCCATGCATGAGTTATTTGTTTGATACATTTCACTGAACTAGGTGTAGGCCTAATGCGCAACAGAACAGTGCATCACAGAGCTGGAAAAATAATTAATGTTCTGGGCAGATGAGTGGCAGAGGGTGAAAAAAGTGTGTGTTATCAATCCGTCAGTCTTGGGAAGATTTGACGAGACAAAAGAAAGAAATCAAGTTATGAATAAGAGGAAAAAGTAGGCCTACTACAAGTCCAGAACTTGTACATGGATATATACGCTAACGAGAACAGCAAGTTCCTTGCTAGTCGGGTGTTTTTATTTCAGATTTGTGTGTGTGTGTGTGTGTGTGTGTGTGTGTGTGTGTGTGTGAAATTTTCCGTTCAAATTTTGAGTCTGTAGCCATTGTTTAAAGGTATAGAAGTCAACTTTAGTTACTCCACCAAGTCGCATGCTATTGGTGAAGTCACGTGGGGTATACTTTCTTGAATGGGACAACAGCGATAGTAGCCTATGTTTTAAAATCAGGTGACATGCAGGCGGAAGGTGACAATTTTTTTTTTAAAAAGAATTGTTAGTGACTCCACCAAAACAATAGGGACAAACCACAAAAAAGAAATGTGTTCCGTCATGTAATGTGTTTGCCCCTGTTGCTTGGCCGACTCGCTAACAATTCTTTAAAAAAAATAAAAATTTAAAAAAAGCAGCAAGGGATGGCATGAATGGTCCAGCATGAGGTCACATGACTGAGTCCGGGGGACAAAACAACACTGATCAACGACACCCAGCTGGCCCTGTTACGGCGTGACTCCCGGAACACGCTATAAACATTCCTTGCGGCGCTAACGAATGCCCCCTCACGGACAAAGGCCCGGACTTCTTATGTCATGCGAACAGAAACGGTCTATCAATGGCCCGAGGTGTACCATTGAGCTAGCTAGCCAGGACGCAAGGCAAACACGTCAAGACATGAAATCCAAAATGGACATATCGAGAAGCAGACGTTCCAGAATTTTCTTAGATGTTTTTTTTTTTTTTCTGTTCGGGCAAACTAACAAAGACAAGCGGAAGAGTGATGGTGACCTCTACTTTCGCTGACGGAAGTGATGTCATCGCATGCACCCTGTTCTGTTAAGGGGATCAGTTTGTTAGTGAAGTGAGCTGTGATTTCGAGCACGCACACACTACACACACACACACACACACATACACACTTGTACGCTAACAGTGAAAAATAGAGCAACAACATAACATGTCTAAACCATTTTGCTTTTATTTTTCGTTACGACGTCTTTGTCCCTTAGCAAAATTTTGAATGATACTTCACAGATTGAAATTGCTGTTGAATGTCGGTTCTCAGTTGCTTAATACTTTTTGTCGTGAATCTGATAATAGTAAGTAAATTTGTAATTTCCCCATCCCCATATATCTCATTCCACTCATTCTTTCTCCATTGTTTTATTCCCCCTCCTCTCTCTCTCTCTCTCTCTCTCTCTCTCTCTCTCTCTCTCTCTCTCTCTCTCTCTCTCTCTCTCTCTCTCTCTCTCACACACACACACACACACACACACACACACACACACACACACACACACACACACACACACACACACACGCACGTATGCACACACGAGTGTACGCACATAGAGAGGCCCAGTTCTTGACCCATTTTCCTGTACCCCCAGCCTGTGTCGTTTTCTAATGACATCAGTTATTGTATGACTTGTTCATTCCCGTAAAGTGTAAGCATTAAGTATTCAGCCAAGGTTCATAATGTTTCGATTTTTTTTATTCTTCAGTTGAACAGACTTTTTTTTTCATTCCTGCTCTGTCTCAACACACAAACACACACACACACCTCTCACACAACACACACACACACACACTCTCTCTCTCTCTCTCTCTCTCCCCTCTCTCTCTCTCTCTCTCTCTGTCTCACACACACACACACACACACACACACACAGAGGCACAATTTTCCTTTAGTCACTCTGTCGTGCAATGTCACTTTGAGAGAGAAGACGAACGGCAGAACGACTACAATCCGCTTCGGGCTATAGAAGTCATCTGTTGAAAGTCGAGTTACATAACGCGCCCAACTGTACAGCCCTTCAAGCTGTACACGTTTCCCTTCATCCGTCACATGCACCGAATGCTGTCAGGTACCCACGGGCCACACGCCGCAATTAGGATTATCCTCTAAATCACTCCATCCTCCCCGCCTTGGCTTAAGGCTGTGTCAGACCAGTTGACGTAGGCTAGAACACTAAGGCTACATCAAAATGCTGTTATGCTCTGCATAGTTTTGCGTGGATTGTCTTCAGTTGTGACAAGCTCCTACCATAACATTATCAGTCTCCAAAATACCCCCGAAATCGGAGTGTGGCTGCCCACGTGGCGGGGCAATCAAAAACGGTCACACACGTAAAGTTCTCATCCCCAGCTGATGCATTTGTACCATAGTGTTCAAGTACTTCGGCTGTTTGGATGATCCCTGGAGTCTTTTAGACAGGGTACGACAACAACAACAACTCTATACTCCCTGTAAGCGTTTTGAGACCTGGCGTAAGTTTGAGCCAGCATTTGATATTAAACTGGTAATTGATCAAAAGAACAGCCCTCAACAGTCGCTTCACTTTTTTCCCCACACTGATGGTATTCACAATCTTCAAATGTATGACCTTCCCCTTAGCTGTTGTTGCAGTTCAGGCCTTCTCACTCACTCATGACCCTTTCTATACGCCATGTGGTTCAACCCAAAATAGTCCCATTCCTTTTATTTTTTAATCTGCCTGCTTGAAATGCGTGGCATGTACCTCGAAAGACTGTGAAAGAAAAGAAGGTAAATCAATTTTGAGAGACACTAAAAATTATCAAAACTCTCTAATTGCTTTTTGCGTCAATTTTTGGATCGTGCGCGAATATGAGAAGATTAGTGGTTTCTCGTTTTTCGTTTTCACTGTCCTATATGTTGTATTTTGTTTTTGCCTGAAGAAAACCCAAGAGGTCGAAATGCATTGTGTGTTGTCCTGTATTTTATTTGTCTGTGTCCTTGGCGGTTACTAATCCCCTCTCTTTCTAAATTTTGCTTCATTTTCCGCCCTCAGCCACTCCGTTTTGAAACCTAATTGTATCTGTCTCTAAACATTCGATTCTTTAAACTGTGCTCTGGCGCATTCATTGCTTGTGTGCAGCCAACAACCCACCAACAAAGAACGATAACTAACGTCGACGGTCTAGTCAGGCAGTCAGTAATCCGACACGTGTTATCTCCTTGATTGTTCTGTGTGCTCTGTGTTACCATTTCCGTAAATTGATTTGGCGTCGGAAGCATGATTTGTTTAAGAGTTATGGGGGTATTATCAGTTCACCATGGGAGCAAGAATTACCCTACTTGTTCCTCATTACTTTTCACTGCCTCACGTGGGATCTTCTTTCAATAATCCTATGTCACGCATGACAAAACGAAGTTCAGCGAAGCAGACGACAAGTTTCTGTAAAGACACGTTTTAAAAATGAGGTGACAGCAGGCGGAAATTGGAACAATTTTTTTAAAGAAAAATAAAACAAATCCATCCGACAAAGGGAACAAACAAATAACAAGACAAAACACGACGCGTTTCGACCTCTTAGGTCTTCTTCAGGCAAGATAAACAACATTCAGAGCAATGAAAACGAAGAATGAGCAATCACGTATGTTGCGAATTCGAGACGATAAAGTGATTGCTCGTTCTTCGTTTTCGTTATCCTGAATGTTGTGTATCTTGGCTGAAGAAGACCTGAGAGGTCGAAACGCGTCGTGTTTTGTCTTTTTTGTTTGTCCCCTTGGTCATCCCGATTTATTATAATTTTCCTTTTAACGAGTTCCTCCTGTTTCAAAACACAGAGCTCAACTCATGTCAATTCATATGTTGATTATAGCCCAGCCGACTGCAAAGGTCCTATCTGGGCTGTTACCCCATCGAAGTCAGCTCTCAGGACTGATCTCTTAGAAACAAAAAAGAAAAACAAAAAAAAAAAAACGAAGAAGAAGAAGAAAAGAAGAAGAGAAAACAAACATGACACAATTTATTAACATACTCTCATACACGCGCGCGCGCTCTCGCATGCACACACACACACACACACACACACACATCTCTCCGCTTCTCTTCCCCTCACTCGCCCCATCTCACAGATATTCAGAGAGAGAGAGAGAGAGAGATTGAATGATGATTATTGATTTATTGAGGAAAGCTTACAAAGCCCATTCTCACGTACAGGGACAAAATGTA
>JADBJO010002545.1:135000-137500 GCA_016801955.1 Conus betulinus
CTTTTTAGCTGTTCTGTCTGCCCATTCATTACCAAAAATATTACAATGTGATGGAACCCAAGAGAATGAGATACTAGTTCCCGCGCAGTGACAAATAATGGATTGTATGACTAATTTCTGCAATAATATCACCTCTTACTTTTAGATTATAAGACTGTAGCGCATCTAAAACAGATTTAGAATCAACCAAAAATAATACCTGAACTAGACTAAAAGGAAGATCAAGCAGAAAATTCAAACCCATCAAAATAGCAATAAGTTCTGCTGTAAATATTGAAAAATATTTTCCAAGATGGTAAGCCTTTTCTGCTTTTAAAGCTGGGATTACAAATGCAGCTCCAACCATGTCATTATCTAGCTTAGAGCCATCAGTGTAAATTTTTAAATGGTCCGGGTAGTGCTAAAAAATATGAGCTTTTACAGAGGCAGATAAAGCGGGACCATCATTTTTTTTATATTTGTATAATTAGTATCGAAAAAGGCTGATAGTAGTTCCCATTTAGGGACTGCAGTGAACAGTACACGAGATGATATATCTTTCTTATTGATTCCTGACTCTTGAAAAATGTCATAAGTGAAAGTGCCTATTGTTTCTAAAGAGGCAACCGACTTTGCTCTTTTGGGAAAATCTGTGTCTGATTTTTACGCACTTCATCATAATTGAATTTGGAACTGATGTACTCCTTAGGACATATTTAGATGATGCAAGTTTCATATTTTCTTCAAAAGGTAATATACCAATTTCAGCATATGTTTTTAATGAAGAGGTATATACTGGAACTCCAATGGCAAGTTTATAGGCTTTACTGTCTATACTTTTTGCATTTTTTTAAAAGGTATTTTGGGGCAGAGAAGAATACCTCTTGGGCATATGTTAACTTTGAACGAATAAGTGCTGTTACTAGATGTATAAGAGTTGAAATGTCTTCCCCACTGTTGTTTGCTGACAATTTTTAGGAAGTTCAGACTCTTTTTAGCTTTCATCATTACGTATTCTAAATGCTCTTTCCATGACAATTTTGATGTAAGGATTACTCCTAAAAATTTAACAGACTGTGCATAATTGATAACTGACCCTTCTAGATTGAAAGAAGGGCAACTCTCTTCGATCGTAACCAGAGTCGAAAAGCATCATATGTGATTTCTCTGGAGACAAAGTTAAACCATTTTGAATCATAAAACCATTTATATTATTAAGTTCTCTTTGATACAATTTTTTAGTGTAATTTAGCGATCTCACTGGAGTGCGTTTTTTCATAGTCACTTTCATCCATATGCAGATATCATCAGCATATTGAACCAATTCAACATGATTAGACACAGATGATGGTAGGTCATGTGTTAAAATATTGAAAAGTATTGGTGCTACTACTGATCCTTGTGGAATTCCCATATGAAGTGGTTTTAATTTTGAGTAAGTGTGTCCTATTTTGGTCTGAATTGATCTATCTGCTAGAAAAGTCTTGAAATAATTATACATGCAACCTGATAAGCCAATGGATTTTAATTTATAAAGTAGTCTAGAATGCCATACTTGATCATACGCTTTTTTGATATCAAAGAAAGTAGCCAGTACATTTTTCCTTCTAGCAAACTGATGTTTAATTTGGGTTGTTAGTTTGGTAAGGTGATCGATGGTTGATCTGCCCTTACGAAAACCTGCTTGATGTATTGGTATGATATTGTTCTTTTCGCAGTAGTATAGGAGACGACGATTTAAAATTATTTTTTCCATCAGTTTCCCAGTATGTGACGTCAGAGCAATAGGCCGATAACTGTTTATGTCAGATTTTGGTTTACCAAGCTTGTGTATGGGAACAATAATAGATTGTTTCCATATTAATGGAATATTTCCAGACGACCAACATCTTTGTATGAATTGGTGAAGAAAGTTAACAAAATTAGCAGGTAAATGTTTGATTAATTCATTTGATATTCCATCTGGGCCTACTGAAGTTCTTTTATTTCCATTGGAAAAAAAAAAAAATGACATCTTTCATTTCTTTTAAGGTGATTGGGGCATTGATAAAATGGCTGTTATCTTCTATTGGATCATTGTATATTTCACTGGAAGATTCTTTCTCTCGAAAAAACTCTATCCTTTTCTGACAAGCCCTCTTTGCAACTCGTCATTGCAAACATTTCTGAGAAAGCTTCGGCCTTTTGTGAGTTAGAAGGAAATTCTTCATTTTTTATATGTACTGGATATTCTGGAAGGCATACTCCATTTTTCATATCCTTCACTTTTTCCAAACCTTCTGAAGATCTGCATGATCAGAAACTTCGTTTTTACAAAAATTTGACCAGTACTGCCGTTTGGCCTGTTCGTTTACTCTATTGCTATGTATTTTTGCTTTTTCATATTTTTGTGGTTTTCTTCATTCTTTTTGTCTTTGAGATATTCATTAAAGGCTTCTTTCTTCAACTGTTTAGCCTCTGCGCAAGCATCGTTCCACCAAACATTTCCTGAATATTTATTCTCTTTCATTTGATTGCACTT
>JADBJO010002545.1:142500-145000 GCA_016801955.1 Conus betulinus
TTTTTTGTTGTGATTTGTTAGTTTGCTTGTTTGTTTGTTTTATTAGTTCCAACAGACATGTCTGGGATTCATTTGAACCTGATCTTTGAGCTGTCACCGTTTGTCAATATCAGCGTGACACAGAGACAGAGGAATGGGGAGAGGGAAGGAGAAGACTGGGGGAAGACGGGGAAGGAGGAGGGGGGGGGGGGGGGGGGCATACATCTCGATGTGCGTATGTGCAATTGGATGACTCGATAAAGACCACGAGCATGAAGGTCTATAAACGCTCTTCGTGTCATTTCTGTTCTGTTTGGGGGCCGGAATAGCTCGGTTGGTAGAGCGCCGGACTCGTAATCTTTGGGTTGCGGGTTCGAATCTCCGCTGGGCCGTTTCGGTACAGGGGGATTTTTCTCTCGGAGTTAACACTGGTTCTAACTCCATTACCCATGCAGTCTTTCGAATGAGACTATAAACCGAGGTTCCGTGTGTGAACGCACGCATAGCATCTTGCACACACGTAAAATCCCATCACCAACTTTCGGAAGAGAAGACCAGTTTGGCCGTTGCTATGGCTGACACGTTACACATAGCATGCACCTTCCCGGAAGTTGGAGAATGGCTGCCTTAATGGCGAGATAAAAAAAAAATGGTCATACAAACAAAAGTGTCAGAATAATCAACATAATGATTGTGGACACTAAAAGAAAGAAAGAAAGAAAGTTCAAGCCTTATTTCATATTTGCAACATTCTTGCATTGTTATTCAGTTCCATGTTGCTGGTAGGTTGTCCCGAGGACTGGTTCAAACAGGAAACCAGTTGCTACCGGTTCTTCGATCGTCCCAAGTTATCGTTCCCTGCAGCCGCCCGGAAGTGTCTGGAGCTCAACTCTCATCTCGTCTTCATCGAGACTCAGCGAGAGGACAAGTTTTTGGCCGGTCACCTCGCGAGGGAGTTTCCCTCGCTGTCCGTTTGGCGGACAGGGGGCAGAGTGGTCAATGGAACCATGAAATGGTGGGTGAGGGCAGGGGTGGGGGGTGGTAGGGACTGGGTCGATTCTGTCTGGCGCTCTTTTTTTTCTCTTTTTTTTTCATCTTCTTTTTTCTTTTGTGCTTTGTTTTGCCTGTATCTGTCTCCCCATCTTTCTTTGGGCACGGTGTGTGTGTGTGTGTGTGTGTGTGTGTGTGTGTGTGTGTGTGTGTGTGTGTGAAGCGAGATATGCACAAAGTACACACACACACACACACACACACACACACACACACCATCACACACATCTTCAAACACACGCACGCACGAACGTACGCAGGCGCGAGCGCGCGCGCGCGCGCACACACACACACACACACACACGCACGCACACAAGCACACACACACACACACACATACCCGCGCGCGCGCACACACACACACACACACACACGCCACTATCACCACCATCACCACTCCCATCCGCCCGCATCACGACAAAAAAACTTAACAGATATTGGTCTTACACCTCCCCTCCCCCTCCTTTTCCTCACACCCTTGTTCTACTCCTTTCCTCAACAGGTACCGGGAGGATTCGAACCCTGAAGACCTGGGATACGTCAACTGGGGAAAGGGCCAGCCGTCCACCCGCACCTCTCTGGCACTACAGAGGGACCGCCGCACCAACCTGACGGAGTGGGTGGGGGTATGGACCGGCTCTGCCAGGTCACGACAGTACCTCTTCCCTTTCGTCTGCGAGCGGCGGGCCAGACGTAAGGCCAGAGACTGGTAGAGCACGCTGCATGTATGATCCATTGAAAACACACACACACACACACACACACACACACATGCGCATTCGCGCGCACACACACACACACTACCAAGGGAAGTAACCTGTAGAGGTTTTGAGAAGGGTATCCGCATTCAATACCACATGGTAACACCAACACACACACACACACACACACACACACACAACACACTACCAAGGGAAGTAACCTGTGATGGTTTTGAGAGGGGTATCCGCATTCAATTCCATATGGTAACTTTCCCTTTGAAAGAGAGCTTTTCAATTACAAGGTCGAACTCGTTTAAAACGAACAAAAAAAACAAAAACAAAACAAACAAAAATAAATTAAAAAAAAAAAGGGGGGGGGGGGGGGGGGGGGGGGGAGGAAGGAAGAAGAAGAACAGAGAAGACAAAAGAGTGCGAACCTGGAGAATGTTCATAGGGCATTTTAGACACTAGGGTGTTTGCTATTTCAATTCACCTTGATCCTTGACGGGAAACAAAGCACAACAGAGAAAAATCACGTCTGAAGGGGGGTGAGCAGTTGCATTAATTTTCCTGAATAGAATAATTCTGGTGTGGTGCAACAGCTCAACTGCGAAAAGATAGATCGAAGGCTTAGATATTAAATACAATGGCACCTGCCAGTAACAACCTAAAAAAAAAAAAAAAGTTTTGACGTGTGGCAGGTAAGTGTCACAAACTGGGCCACGCAGACGGCCGTGACTACCGCGCAAGTTGGACCACACCGTGGATGG
>JADBJO010002545.1:150000-152500 GCA_016801955.1 Conus betulinus
GACGTCAAAGATGGCCTCCACTCGTCGTTTTCGGTTGTACAGTGTCAGATTATTGTAGTTCACTTCACGCCCGAATCCTACATGGGGCGTAGGTAGTCAGATGGTAGGAGAGGAGGGGCACAGGGGGAGGGGGGTAGCGAAAGAGAGGAGTGGGGGGAGGCACGGGAAGGGGATGTGTGGAACACTGACGCTGACTGCAGTTGCCTCCCTTATCGTCCGTGCTCGTGTTCTACCTAACAGAGGTCTGGGATCTCCGGGGTTGTCCAGTCCTCGCTGCCGTCACATCAGCCTTCATCTCTTTCTTCTGCCCTCCACAGTACGTTGCAGAACACAGCCTTCGCAGTATGCCAAGGAAGCGATAAAGAAAACAGCAACAACAACAACAACAACAACACAAGTCAGGAACTCCGACATCTGACCACGCATTGCAGGGTATGTTTCAGTTGCTGTGAAAGAGATGTGGACAATGACCCTTCTTCTGTCCTCAGAAATAACCTATTATCCAAATGTATTTGAACTTTTTTACGTGAGGGTGCAAATTATTTCCATACCAAGTTTTCAGTGGTACACAGTTTAGGCAAAGAAGATGTGGGTGACACATTGTCAAACCACATCAGTGCCCTACACACTGTGACAAAGAGGGGTTCCACAGGATATGGAAAACAGATATCATCCTGCCTTTTAAGCTGCCTACCCAGGACTTCTTCCGTACCGTCGGCTTCTGGAACATCCACCGTTCCCTATACTCAACAGAATGATCTTGGACAAGGAGTTGTGACCCGCACTAAGCAAACTTACGGTGCCTGATGACCGCTAGCTAAGATTCTTGTCTGCTAGCTTCTACACTGACTTTGCTAGTGGTGTTCTTATGCTGTGTCAGCGTCTTCTCCTGTTCACAGAGAGAAGGATGGATATCACCAGTAACTGATACAGGTTCATGTTCGATGAGGGATACTGAGGCCGGCCTACTGACTCTCAGTATTTTATCGCAGACAAAACCAAGGTTCCTCTTGACCCACTCGATTGGTGATGTTTCTAGAGCCACGTCAAAGCTGACCCAAGAAGCTCGAAGAGTCCGTTTTTTTTTTTCCCCAGTTTGTTTGCCACCTACGTCGGACGGGAGATGTCTTTCACAAGTTTCAGCCACTGACGAAAAACAAACAAAGCTTATCCATCGTCTTGTTAAAAGCTTAACCATCTCATCTGATGTGTAAGATTGGCCACGGAGCCAGGCCTAGCTTATGGAGCAAAATAAGAAAACACATAAACCTATGTGGAGCGAAATAAACGAGACAAAATAAAACTATGAAGCAACAAACCCACCCAACTATTCACTTCAGAATCTCCACTGAATCTATCTCATGCCCTCCCAAAAACCGCAATTGTCACCAAAATTATGACTAAAAACCGCGTCACAACCGATTTCGCATGAACACACAACTCAGAAAGGACATATCACATCGCTCAAACCTCGGAGATTCTCGAAATCTAAAATGAAAGACGAGTCCTGACTGCTAAACTCTGCATTTAGAAAACACCACAGATACAGGTCCAGAAACAACAACAACAACAACAACAACAACAACACACACACACACACACACACACACACACACACATGTATTCATGTAGCCGAAAACGTTGCAGTGCTAGAGAACACATGAAGTCTTTCAATTCACATTAAAGAAAAAAAGAACATCCGATTTTTAAAAAGTGTACGTTTGAGCTTTTGAGTAATCATTCTCTCCTGTTCAAACAAAGCAGTGGCCCACACTCACTCGTGAAGCTTTTTTTGTGTGGGGCTTTGATTGACTGCGTCCCGTCCATTTCCGACGGACGTTAGCAACTTCATTGACAACTCGAGTGTTACCTCTGCTGCTCTCTATATATGTCTGTAATTACGGTAACGACATAATAAACTGGGGAAAAGTCTGAGGACAACAATCAGCCGGCTGTGAAAGCCAAGTGTTCAGTCACGAGTGAAATGGCGCTTCAATACTTTCAGTCACAAGTGTGAATGGCGTTTCAATACTTTCAGTCACAAGTGAAATGGCGCTTCAATACTTTCAGTCACAAGTGAAATGGCGTTTCAATACTTTTCAGTCACAAGTGAAATGGCGCTTCAATACTTTCAGTCACAAGTGAAATGGCGTTTCAATACTTTCAGTCACAAGTGAAATGGCGTTTCAATACTTTCAGTCACAAGTGAAATGGTGTTTCAATACTATCGACCAAATAACAGAGGCCTGTTCTGAGTTACACGCAAAAAGCAGTTCTTAATTAAGCGAGTGGGAAGCCTTTCACATCTTCGACTTCTTTGTTTATTTTCTGGCTTGTTTGCGCCAGCTTGACACTTGACAATCTCTCAAATATTTTCCTCGTATTACACTCAAATTGATAAAAGCAAGGCACACGTGTACAATGACTTTGAGCTCGCCATGTGTGTGTGTGTGTGTGTGTGTGTGTGTGTGTGTGTGTGTGTGTGTGTGTGTGTGTGTGG
>JADBJO010002545.1:170000-175000 GCA_016801955.1 Conus betulinus
ATATTTCCGCGGGATAAGTGTGTGTGTGTGTGTGTGTGTGTGTGTGTGTGTGTGTGTGTGTGTGTGTGTGTGTGCGTGCGTGCATGCGTGCGTGCGTATGTGCGTGCGTGCGTGTGCGTGCGTGCATGCATTTGTGCGTGCGTGCGTGTATACACATGTGTGTGTGTGTGTGTGTGTGTGTGTGTGTGTGTGTGTGTGTGAACGCGCGCACGCACGCGTGCGTGTGTGCGTGTGTTGTGACAGATCTAGTGATTTTATTCATTTCGATTCTACCCGATTCAGATCGAAACACAATACATGTGCGGCAATAAAGACAGCATTGGATGAAAGTTGACGTGACCGAACGTGATTGGATGAAACCCCACCGGGCTCACATGACAGGGTGAACCGTGATTGGACAAAACGTGTACCGGCACAGGCGGTGTGTGAGACGAACAAAAATGTCTAATGCTAGACTCCAACCGCAGAAAATGGGATCTGCTCGCTTTCTGAGCCAGCTGTCAAGTGCACGGACGCACCTACGCACCTAACAGTGATATCCCAATTATACCCCAGGGGTGTGCGCGCCGTGTCCAGTCAGCACTGTTCGTGGCACGTTACACTGGAAGGTAGTCTTCCCTGTCGACGCTTTCTTTGATCAATATAATGATGTTGACACAAACGTCTATCACGTCTCCCATCCCATACATGTCCTCCCCCCCCTCCCCCCCCCCCCCCCCCCCCCCCTTTCTTTTGAAACCTCCTCCTCCTCTTCCCCTACACACACACACACACACACACCACACACACCACCCGTCTCTTTGTCACTCTAACTCCGTGTGTGTGTGTGTGTGTGTGTGTGTGTGTGTGTCCCTGGAAGGTCTTGAACGAACGAAGGTGAAGGTCAAGCATTCTAGTCCTAGCACAGACAACTGTTTTCACAGTGCCAACGTCCAGGCACACATAACGAGGGAGGCGGGGAAATAGAAAGAGAGAAGGTTATCGGGAGCTGGGGTAAAGAGAACTCACCTGGAATGCAGACAGCGGCGAGAACTGAGTAGGAGGAGGCGGGGCCCATGGTGGCAGGAGAGCAGGCAGGCAGAGTTATTGGCCTTTGGTGTCCGAAGCTGACAGCTGTGTGGCGCGTAGGAACACTCTCTTCGGACGGTTTCCAGATCGTCCCCGACCATGTCCTGCTTGCAGTCCGTCGTTGAGTTGTAGCTGCATCCAACACCACATCATCGTTATCGTCGTCGTCATCATCACTGACGCAGCCTCTGCATTCTTCATCATGATCGTCGTCATTGTTTTCGTCATCACTGTCGTCGTCGTCAACATTATCGTCATCGTCATTTATTATAATCGTTAACATGCTTGTAGTTGTCGTCATCATCATCGCCATCACATCAAAAACAATATCATTGTCTTTATCATCACCGTTGTCTTGTTCAGCAGCATTAAACGGCTGGTAGGAAGACGGGGTTGAGAGAAAAAGAAACTGAGAGAGAATGAACCAATCTCGCCATCGCGTGTGACATTGGTTGACAGAGAGAAAGCCAAGGAAAGACAGACATAAAGATCTCACGAATCACCTGCAACACAGTTTGTTGCAGCGGACAGTCTCCGCCCCCCCCAGCATCACCACCCACACCGCCCGTTGTAGCGTTGTGACAGGAACTGAAGACCTCGAGCGGTTTGAACCCGTGGGCCGCTTCCAACACAGCCACACGATGGCCGGGGTCACAGGTTAACGTGTGGTTCCCACAGCCCCCTCCCCCGGAGCACGCTTCGGACAACAGGTGGGCTGGATTTGCACCTGGAAAACACATGGCAATATTACTATGTGGCATTGGGTTGAATCTGCGCTTGGAGAAGATACTATTGTTGTTATCAACATTACCGTTATCAGTGTCGCACTACTTTTAAGTCTGGAAGAAATAGCATTATCATCATTATCGTTTAAAATATCTAAGAACGGTAAAAGGAAGTTTTAAAATCAACAGGTCTGTTTCGAGCGCTCGCTCTCCTCAGAAAAGATCCTGAGGAGAGCGAGCGCTCGAAACAGACCTGTTGATTTTAAAACTTCCTTTTACCATCCTATTTTTAATAGATGTTGCTCCCCAAGGGGTTGAGCACTTTAAGAATCTTATTAGGCATTTTAGATTTTGGATTTTTGAGATATATATATATATATATATATATATATATATGTGTGTGTGTGTGTGTGTGTGTGTGTGTGTGTGTGTGTGTGTGTGTGTGTGTGTGTGTAAAGATTCTCATTTTCCATGCATATCCAGTGTCTCAACGAAAACATACAGAAGTACACAGACACACACACACACACACACACACACACACACACACACACACACACACACAGTGAGAGAGACAGACAGACAGACAGACAGACAGACAGGTGTGAAAATGCATATCGTAGGTCCAACAGAGGAGGAGGGGTGGACAAAAGGGGTAGAAAGTAAAAACAGGGGGTCCCAAGAAAGTCAAAAGCCTTATCTCAATTGACGTGTGTTTGGTCATTTGTGCCTGTTATTGGAAAGGCCCAGTATGAGTCTGCCCCATTCTCTGGGAGTCTTCGCAGTGTTGGCCTCGAGATTTTTTCAATATTTGTTTGGTTTGTTGATGTTTCTTGCTCTTCCCTTAAGTCTGGATGTGCAGCCACTTTCCTCTCTTGATGTTCAGCTCTGAAAGATGGTGTATGGTATAGTGGCTCTGATCGTGTGTGTGTGTGTGTGTGTGTGTGTGTGTGTGTGTGTGTGTGTGTGTGTGTTTATGTGATTCTTTAGATGTCTTCTCACATAAAATCGGTCAAGCTTATATCCAATTCTTATCGTTGCTTTTTTTTGCGGTGTGTATACTTCCAACAGTACACCCATGTGGGTCTCTCCAATGGAAGGCTGCACATTACTTCATGCCCAGCAGGGCTTCCCATTCCACCTTCCACTTATTGAAGCAGGTTCATGGAGTCAGTCAGTATCATGGCTTGGAGTTCTAAGCTGGTCTGTGAATGAAAGCCAATGGAGTGCTTGTGACACTGACGCAATGGCGATATTGCGGGAGAACCCCCGTGCTATGCCTTGACCACCAAGTGTGATGCGGCGGGGTCCCCCCCCCCCCCCCCCCCTCCATACCCCTCCTCCTATATTTGTGTACCTTGACTCGGTTGCAATATGCTGGGACACACACCCCTCTCCCTGTACTGTAATTCGATCAGGTGTGATGCACTGAGAGCCGTCCGTGTACTATGACTCTATTTTTGCGTATCAGAAGCCGCCCTCGCGGTATGACGCAAGTTGTGTCATGATGCGGTAGGCGCACAGCGTCATACCGAGTTTGGAACACACTCCCTTCGTTATCCTTTTTCTACACATAATCTGCGTTTCCAATCCCGCCCTTTACTCTTACTCATAGTCTGTACAGTAAAGAAATTTTTGTCACCACGCTCTGGAGTTTCCTGCTTTTCAGCCTTATGAGTGCCGTCTTATCTTTATTTTAAACCCGAACTTAAAAAACTTCCCCTTCCGACAAACACATTTTCATGCTCGCTTTCTCCACTCTCCTCAGTTCCTGGACTTGCGGTTCCTAGAGCCTATTACTAATTTCTACACACGCACACCCACACGCACGCACGCACGCATGCACACGCGCACGCACGTACGCACGCGCGCACACACACACTCACGAGTGTACTCTATGCGTACGTTCGCGAGTGCATCAATACAGATGGGCACGTGTATAGGAAAACATTCCGTTAATCCATGCAAACGTCTGCGTCAATGTCTTTTTGTTCGAAAGCATTTTATGTGACTTTTTTTATTTCCTAGATCCTGAAAAGCCTACTTGTAGCACAGACATATATAGAAATATACTTCAGATTATTTTGTTTTGTTTCATTAAACACACAAAACTGGCTACGTTAATTCTCTCTCTCTCTCTCTCTCTCTCTCTCTCTCTCTCTCTCTTTCTTTTTTTCTGAACCTCTCTCACTTTCCCCATCTCTCCCCCCCCCCCTCCCCCCCCCCCCCGCCCCCGCCCATTATCTTCATTCCTGACCTAGCCCCATCCCCTCCCTTCTCCTCATCTCCACTCCCCTTGTCCTTGTTTCTGGCATGTAGGCCTATGCAGTTTTATAAAAAGCACTTAGGCACCCACTTAGTCCAAACTTTGACAGTTATGATAAATGCATGCTCTCTCTCTCTCTCTCTCTCTCTCTCTCTCTCTCTCTCTCTCTCTCTCTCTCTCTCTCTTGACGCTGCATTGTTTTTTGTTTTTTTTTTTCTTATTTCTTATTTTTTTGTCGGTAGACTTCATTTTTATACAGTTTCATAATTTACCTGGATTTCAGCTGTGTCTGTCTAACCCGAGGCGATGATGGGAAAGATAGGGGAGAAAGAGATTTAAATTGACAGCACGCCCGGGGGTCTACATAGCTTACATGGCTACGACGGGGACGTTTGTGTTTCCCATTTCCCACCAACGTTCACACACACACACACACACACACACACACACACACAAGCAAGCCTTTAAAAATACGAAGAGGGTTGTCCTCAGTTTATCAGTCGAAAGTGGTCTAACAATGATTGTGAAACATCCAAAACCCCTTTTTTTTCCCTCTCAAAAACGGACGTAAAGACTACAAAGACTTGGATAAATCACCTTGGGCGCTTCGAGTCAAAACCTCAACCTTCATCCACTAACGTGCACTGTGCACTCAAAGCGAATATACGTCCAAATAACTACAAGGCGCAGAAAAAGGTTAACTCGGGGTTTGGAAGGAAGAATTAAAATTAACCACAACGCGTAAGCTTAATGTGGACGGGCTGAAGATAAATCCTCATTACTGAACTCTGATGTGTAACAACAGGAGCGTAAGGTGTCCCTTTATGCCGCTAGAAATGGGCAAAGTTAAGGCCAACACTACACCCACATACACAACTTCTGCATTCAACGCACGCATCACCACCTGCCAACAGATATCAGAAATAGTTATTCCACATTCT
>JADBJO010002545.1:207500-225000 GCA_016801955.1 Conus betulinus
CCACACACACTCCACATCCACCACACACACACACACACACACACACACACACACCTCCCGATCCTCCTCCCCACCCCACTTTCCTGCACGTGCACACAGCAGCACAAACACACAGACACACAAACCACAGACACACAGACACTCCCACGGTGCGGCGTCATAATTGCTCGTACAAAAAGTGTGCCATGAAACGAAAGTGAGAAAAATTACTTACTTGCTCCCACGCTCCCGTGTCTTGCGACGCATGAGGCAGTCAAGTCAAGGCGCTCCACTGTGCACGGTCCTCAGCCAGTTTGCTGGTGTCACTCCATCCTCTGTCAACGAGTCTGAGGTCTCTCTCCACTGTCTGTCGCCAGCTCATCCTGGGTCGTCCTCTTTTTTCTCTGGCCTGCGGATTCTGCATAATACAGATAGGTCCCTAGCCCAGATTTTCTTGTAGACAGCGACAGAGCACGAGGAACCGAAAATTTGATTCATTCCACAATTGCAGGATCACGACAAAAAGAAAGCACCGCTGATTAATACATTTGAAGACGTTTGGAATTTTATTATTTGTTATGAACAGATGCTCGTACCATGTAACGTGTGGGCAGATTCTCTCTCTCTCTCTCTCTCTCTCTCTCTCTCCCTCTCTCTCTCTCTCTCTCTCTCTTCTCTCTCTCTCTCTCTCTCTTGGAGTGTTTTTCAGAAGTATTGTAAGTGGAGTGTCTAGCTTCTACAATTTGACGGAGAAAAGAGACAGAAAATGACTAGAGACCGTTGGATTGACATTCTCAGTCATTTCTGTTGTTGCCTTTCATTATCGTCTGATGTCATCGATGATGACAGACGACGTTGAAATCACTACTGAACTGAGCTGAGCTGAGCTGAACGGACAGAACGCGAAGGGCAGGTAACACGTGTGCATGGTCAGACCATGAGGGTGATAGCAGCTGTACTGACCACAACATTAGAACAATGGGGTCATGACACTATGTGTATACTCCTCAAAATTCGTCAAGGAGGTCATATTATTATTATTGTTATTATTATTACTATTATCATTATTATCATTGTTATTATTATCATTATCATTACTATTATTATTATTATTATTATATATTATTATTATTACTGTTGTTGTTGTTGTTGTTATCATTATCATTTCTATTTTCCCCGAAGTTAGAGTATGGCTGCCTTAATCCGGTAGATGGGATTAATTCATGCCTGACTATACAGAGAGTGTCCGCAGGAGTATCAGCCTGCGTACGCCAAAAAAAAATCATTTTAATTATTCTTTTTTAATTATTATCACTATTATCATCATCATCATCATTTTATTCCTCTCTTTTCTTCTTGTTCACTTTCCAAGAAGGAATTGTGAATCCATTCAGATAATATACGTCTATGAAAGATAGATAGAAATGTCACTATTCACATTTCTGTCACAGCAGAATACAGTTTTGAAGTGGAACATGTACTTGCCTGTTAACTCCCCTTTGTAAGAGTCTCTAGGTTCCCTGTATATAGTTTTTAACAGAATCCTTAACAAATGTTGATGGTTATGTATTCCAATCGACCGGAAACAAGGAACCAATGACCAAAAAGGAAAAAAAAAAAAAAAAAAAAAAAACAAAGAAAAAAAAAAAAAAAGAAAAGAAAGAGAAAAGAAATAAAGACAGCAGAGGATTGACGTATTTTCATGTGGATACCTTCAACATATGGCGAGGGGGTGTAGATCTTTTTTTTTTTTTTTTTTTTTTTTTTTTTTGGACAACCGACTTATAAGACTTATAAGCAATCAAAGTAAAAACAACCGACTTATTAAGTCTTATAAGCAATCAAAAGTAAGTCAATTTTTACAATAATCGGAACCAGAGACATGTCTTGAAATCTCAACTAATATATCAATCAAAGATCGATTCATGGAAAAAAAAAATGAGTACACACAGAATCCATGGTGTGCATATGTAGATGTGCACTAAGTTCCGATCATTTGCTTTCAGACTGCTTTTATAGCTAGGCCTTTTCCCTTTCTTTCTGTCTGCCTTCAATGTATGACAACGCGCTTACCACATTCGGTAGAATCCGGACATTGATCTTTGTCAGAGCGTTGAGCTAATCCTTCGTTTTCCTAACGGAAAAATTTATTGCGAAATGAAAAAGTTTGTGTAACCCCCCCTGACCCCCCCCCCCCCCCCCCCCCTCCTCCCCCACTTTTGTAGTTGTTGTTGTTGTTGTTTTTAATCTCCCTTCCTTTTCCGTGCAGATCTCCCACACACCCCCCACCCCTGAACAATTTAGCAGTGGGGGGAAAACAAGTGCAGGCTAACATCTATGTATAGATATACGCGGGCGCGCGCGCGCGCACCTGTGTGTGTGTGTGTGTGTGTGTGTGTGTGTGTGTGTGTGTGTGTGTGTGTGTGTGTGTGTGTGTGTGTGCAACAAAAGTGATTCTGACAATGAACTGGTTTCAGTCAGTCAGTGTGTGCATGAAGAGAAGAGATGTTAAAATGATAAATGATAACAGACAAGTTTCACACGGAAAACTTTTTTTTTTTAAGTGATGGTAATAATCGAATGTTTATTCTCTCTCTCTCTCTCTCTCTCTCTCTCTCTCTCTCTCTCTCTCTCTCTCTCTCTCTCACACACACACACACACACACACACACACACACACACACACACACACACACACACACACACACACACAGAGTGGGACAGATAGACAGCCAGAGGGACTACAATATGCAGTGAAATGAACTAATGCATAAAAGAAAGAAAAAAAAAGAAAGAAAGAAAGAAAACAAACAAAACACTCATGCAATCACAATGGAATATCAAATGAAAAGGAAAGAGAAATGAAAGAGAAGAAAAAACGAAGGGGAAGAAGGAGTGGGGTGGGGGGTATAAAAATGTTCTATAATGGACAACAAAGAGAGAGGCAGACAGACAGACCGAGAGATAAATCTATTCCACCATGGCCTTGACCCTATATGAAAAGAGGCGGACGAGAGACATAGTATGAATATAATTAGAATCGATTAAACATAGTAAAGTTATTCATAGATACATACCGGAGGGATTTTTTTTTTAACTGTGTTGCTTGACTGAAATGTTTTTTGTGTTTTTTTTTGTACAAATAAAATGCTAGATAAAGCGCGGTATTTTCGTTCATTGAAGACATTTGCAAACATACGTAAATAAAGTTGCATTCCCGAGAATAAGTTGTTCACAGCGTTTGCTAGGAACGGGGCATTGCGGTTCAAAAAGACTTGTTGTTGTCGTTGATGATGATGATGATGATGATGATGAGTCACATTTTATTTCGAGCTTAACAAATAACAAATAAGGAATACAAAACGCATACATATCGTAAGTAAGATAATGATAACAACAAACAAAACATAATTCAGCAGCAGCAGCAGCATTATCATCATCATCATCAACATCATCAACATCACCATGCTACTAATACCACTACCAGCACTACCACTGCTGCGACTACTACTACTATTACCACCACTTCAACTGCTACTACTACTACTACCATTTAAAACGATAGCATTAACCCCTTAATAAACATCATAGCGCAAAATGAATTTCATCCTGGTATAAATCTTTACACAGTGGATGCAACACAACACAGAGTTAACAACGAGTCTTGTGACAAGGGGCATACACATTTGTTTCGGATATACTGAACCTTCAATCTGGTAACATCTCCTTGTTTATTCTGCGTGGTTTGTGCTGTCATTTCTGCTCGGCGATTCAGTGGCATAAGCAGCACTCGTTTGGAGTTATGGGCCGTGTATTCATTTCATCATGGAAGCAAGAGTTACTGTACTTGTTTCTTATTTACTGCTTACTGTTCCCTGCCTCATTTTAAGATTTTCTTTCGATATTATTTGTCAAAATGCATTGAAAGATATTCGTTATGAATTGTGTCAGGATATTCGTTATAAACTGCGTGGTCCTGTATGTATGGGCCTGTGTGTAGCCTATCCAATCTGTCGCTTGATCGATCGACTGTGACATTTCTAGTCTCTTGCCATCCGACCAATCTTGCCATCCACAAACTCAGTTAATTTGTCCTCGGTGTCCTAACAACAGGCGGGTGTCTTAATAATAATAACACAGAAAGAAGGTTTTCGTGGTGGACTTTTTTCGGTATTTATAAACTTAACAGCTACAACAACAGTGAAAACAGTAACATGGGATCTTGTTATAGCAGCAGCAGCAGTAGTAGTAGTAGTAGTAGAAATGAACAGCCGATCTTTACAAACAGTCAGATACACACACACACACACACACAACACACACACACACACACACACACACACACACACACACACACACACGTGCGTGTATGGCCACACACACACACACACACACACACACACACACACACACACACACACACACACACACACACACACACACACACACACGTGCGTGTATGGCCACACACACACACACACACACACACACACACACACACACACACACACACACACACACACGTGCGTGTATGGCCACACACACACACACACACACACACACACACACACACACACACACACACACACACACACACACACGTGCGTGTACACACACACACACACACACACACACACACACACACCACACACACCACACAGAAACTACTACCCCTATACACACAAAAACGCGCGTGCACACACACACACACACACACACACACACACACACACACACACACACACACACACACACACACACACACACACACAAGGGTCCCCACCACCACCATCATTTCTACCACTATCCCCATACACACACGCATACAGACACAAGCACGCACATACATAGGCGTGTATACACACGCAAACACACACACACATACAACTTAAATACTGGAGCTGAAGATATTAAGTTAATAATCAGAGCGTTGCGTTAGCGCGCAGATCAAACACCAGCTACGTCAAACCTATGAGTTCCTCGTCTTCAATCATTTTTATCTTAGTTAGTTTTTACTCATCAGCTGTAACTACTGCGCTCTGTGGCCGCGCAGCTTACCTGATGGGCTGTAGTAGCGCATATGGACCACTCCTCACGCAATGATGCCTCTCTGATGAAACTAAAACACAATTCAGTTAGCAAACGGACGCAGCTAACAGCAAAATTTGCCTGAATTGGACATCTGAGCCTCCCCCCCCCCTCCCCCCTCCCCGCACTGTAAACTAAAATTAATCAACAGTAAACAGACAGGGTAATTTTTGCTCGCATAAGAAAACCTAATACAGAGTAATTTTTATTCAAGGCTGGCACAGCCTTTTAAACTTGAATAAAGTCAGACAAGTACAAAAACGAACGATCTCATAGTGGTGGAAAAAAAAAAAACAAACGCAGACTAACAACTCAACTTTCTTCATAGTAATGACTTGGCAAAGATTTGGACTTAAGGGGGAAGGGGGGGGGGGGGGGGGGGGGGGTGCGGAGTTGAAAATGGTGAAACTGGGAAAATGAAATTAAGAACATATATTGTACATATGCCATGTTTTTCGTTCCCACACTTTCGTTTGGTTTCATTTACTACCCTTCACTGGCTGCTTTGGGGGGTGCTGTTGGATTCTTTTTTGAACCCTTAGTGGTGAGAACACTATGGTATTATGGACTGTGGAGTGTCTCTATTTGACGCCAGGAGCACAGACACAACCACCCGTGTCTCCCTGATGAGTTCCGATCCAGCGGACGAAAGGCCTCGGAGCAGGCAATACAAATAGATGTGCCTTCGAAAGGGATTACGATGGTTCCCTCATGCAGCTAGTGAAGAGTTTCCATATCTATAATATATGTTAATTTCATGTTCCCAGTTTCTCCATCCATCTTCAACCCCCCCCCCCCCCCCCCCCCCCCCCCCCCCTTCCCCCATTAAGTCCAAATCTTTGCCAAGTCATTACTATGAAGAAAGTTGAGTTGTTAGCCTGCGCTTGTTTTTTTTTTTTTCCACCACTATAAGATCGTTCGTTTTTGCATTTGTTTGATTTTATTCAAGTTTAAAAGTCTGTGCCAGTCTTGAATAAAAGTTACTCTGTATTAGGTTTTCTTATGGGAGGAAAAATTACCCTATTTGTTTACTGTTTATTGTTTACTGTTCCCTGCCTCATTTCATTTTCAATAAAATTAGTCATTTGGTGTTACTACTTTCATTCAGAGAGAGAGACAGACAGACAGACAGATAGACAGACAGAGACAGAGAGAGACAGACAGAGAGAAACAGACCGACAGACTGACAAACCAAACCGAGATCATTTATTCATACAAGGTCGTGGCCTCGTATTAAGTTTTGACAGTAGATGTTGTGAATATGATAAAGATTAATCGGGGGTAGCGTCATTCACTAAGTTGTATATGGAAGAGATGATTTAGTCGGAGACATCTCATTTATCTTCACGTGTTGTGCAATACAATGTCACCGAACACGTGGGATTATTTTCATCGTTTGATGGCGCATCCAGCATAGTCAGATATGGTTTGGCTGTAAATGGTATTGCTTGGGAATACATTTTTAATGACAATTGCATAAGTTTCAAAGGGGCATTTTAAAAGGAGAGAGAGAGAGAGAGAGAGAGAGAGAGAGAGAGAGAGAGAGAGAGAGAGAGAGAGAGAGAGAGAGAGAGAGAGAGAGAGAGAGAGTTAATACGATATGACACATCACGACACAACACATTACAATAAAATGCAACACAGCATGATACACCGTCAGTGTCTTGTCAATGACGTCATAGAGAAAAACTTTCAGACAGTTGCGGAATATGGATGATGTTGATGATGATGATGACGACGACGACGAGGAGGAGGAGGAGGAGGAGGTGTGTGTGTGTGTGTGTGTGTGTGTGTGTGTGTGTGTGTGTGTGTGTGTGTGTGTGTGTGTGTGTGTGTGTTCTGTTCTGTTCTGTTCTGTTGTTTGGTGGTGGTGGTGGTGGTGCTCTGTGTGTGTGTGTGTGTGTGTGTGTGTGTGTGTGTGTGTGTGTGTGTGTGTGTGTGTGTGTGTGTGTGTGTGTGTGTGTGTGTGTGTGTGTGTGTGTGTGTGTGTGTGTGTGTGCGCGCGCGCGCGCGTGTGTGTGTGTTGCGTTGTGTGTTGTGTTGTGGTGGTTGTGGTGGTGGTTGTGGTGGTGGTGGTGGTGGTGGTGTGTGTGTGTGTGTGTGTGTGTGTGTGTGTGTGTGTGTGTGTGTGTGTGTGTGTGTGTGTGTGTGTGTGTGTGTGTGTGTGTGTGTGTGTGTGTGTGTGTGTGTGTGTGTGTGTGTATGCGCGCGTGCGCGTGTCTGTATATAATTTCATATCGTCTTTTATCTTCACATCTAAATCGTTTTCCACACAGGCTCCACACCCTCCCTCACACTAAATCCTTTCTTCTATCTACTGCCCCCCCCCCCCCCCCCCCCCCCCCGTCCCCCCCCCCCCCCCCAACACAGAGTCATGAGGGGGTATTCGTGTGACCGTCACGCACGGGTGACCGCATGCTTCTAATGATATCCCACCGCATCCAACCGGTCACCATCTTGACTATGGTACAGCTACTGGCTCAAAAGACGGATTTTTGCCTGTTTGTTTTTAGTCGTCAAACATGACAACCTAGGATGAACTGAAGCAAAGCTAAGTGTGCATGCCACAGAAAAAAAAAATAGAAAAATGCACGAATAAGTAAAATTAAAGACAAGGAATTTCAGTTATGCTAAGCTTCGTGAATAACAGTTGCTAATTTGGCATTTGTACTGATTGAACGACATGGATTCATTAGGTCAATTTGCTGTCTCGAGATCATTTCGATAAAAAAAAAAGAAAAGAAATCTTGATTAGATGTTCGTAAATCACGGTGACCCCCTCCTCTCTCTCTCTCTCTCTCTCTCCACTGACCCTAACCTATCCCATAAAAGTCTGTTTTTTTCATGCAGGCAGATGATGCATTACATGCTGTGGTGAATGCGGACTCACGTTATTGAAGTGTTAGAACTGTAGCTTTTCAAAAGGGTGAAGAACAAAGAGAGACTGACAAAATGAAGAAATATTGATTTCACTATCTCTTTTTCCATTCCTCTTCGCCAGGTGCGTGAGTCGAGTGTTTACGAGAGAGAGAGAGAGAGAGAGAGAGAGAGAGAGAGAGAGAGAGAGAGAGAGAGAGAGAGAGAGAGAGAGACAGAGTGACAGACAGACAGAGAGAGAAGTGGATGTCAACGCGGTGTGTGTGTGTGTGTGTGTGTGTGTGATGTTTGCTCGCGCGCGCGCTGCACTTTCCTCTGAGAAAGTTCTTGAGTTCACCGTGTTTTGTATAGTGTCCTTAGCAAACTGTGTAAGCAAACTGTGTAAGCTATATTATGTGTCGGCTATGTGGTTCGCTGAATTATGTAATCTTCTTTTGGATTGGGTAGAAAGCGGTGTCGTATTCACATGTCTGGTGGTTGCGAGTAAAGCTACAGCAGGGCCTGGTGGCTATAGTGTGAAGTGAAATGTTTTCCCCATCTGCATACGTACACACTGCTAGCAGCTGATCCCCCTGTTCCTGTGTGTACAGATGTACACCAAACAGTAGATAACACACATTAAAACTCCTTTAATCCACGTCGGTGTTCTGTTGTGGCACTATTATGGAAACAGAAAACTGTTCAGCGTGCACGAAGATACCGAAGGGGAGGTAAGGCGCTACAAAACATTCTCTTTACTCCTGGGACTTACTTAACTGGTGAGGAAGTGTTCAAAATGAGAGAGAGAGAGAGAGAGAGAGAGAGAGAGAGAGAGAGAGAGAGAGAGAGAGAGAGAGAGACGGATGGGACAGACAGACAGACAGAGACTGAGAAAGAAAGAGACAGGGACGGAGAGAGGGGAGAAGATCGACAAAGTGAGTGAGTGAGACTGAGAGAAAGACAGTGACGGAGAAAGAGAGAGCGGGAGTGAGGGACAGAGGTTTTTCTTGAGGTCATTGTTGCAGCACCCTACGACCTATCTTTGATGGGATACGACTCCTTGTGGTCATCGTCATTATCATCATCGTACAGTGACTGCAGACGATGATAATGACGACGATGACGGACGTCTAGGCATTTCTGAGGCCCGTGTTCTCTGCAAAGGCGATGGGGCAAAAGTGTTGTGCCCGATTGTACCATTCGTGACAAGCAAGACATCGTGTTCCGCCTCCCCACCCTCAACCCCACCCCCACAAAAAATACGAAGCCTACGCATGACGAACAACCAGAAAAAAAGGCTGAACAAATCACGTTCATCTTTATACTTGCTCCCCTCTGAGCTAGTCTGATTAATGCATGCACAAGCACCGCGAGAGAGCATGAACACCACGGAGATGGATTTGCCTTGAATGGATTGGAATAACTGGATACTGCACAAAACTCAGGAGTGATTTAAGCGTTTTGCTTTTTTTTTTTTTTTTTAATTTTCCAAGAGACTTTCGTTTTCCTCGGATGTTTGTTTTTCCTGCCTCTGAAAGCCGGGTGCATTTCTCAGTGATCCTCGGATCCAAGGAGAGTTGTCCACCCTGCAGCCTGAATGCGAAATCTGTTTAACATTATCTATTTTTCGGTCCGGTGCAGAATTATTAAGAACATTGCAAACAGTTTATGGCAAATGGTCACGTCTTCTTCCAGATTCTGCATCACTCAGACAAAGGGTGGAGAGGAGAAGTGAAACAAACAAACAAACAAAAAGAAAACAAAATCAGGCTTCTTCCAACACTCGAATTGAAGGCTCTGCAAGAAGACATCTGATCTAATACACAAAGCATGTTCAGTCTCTCTGTCTGAACAGCGTCTGTCTTGTGTTCAATATATATAAATCACGGTATTTGTCTGATCCCTGAATTTGGGAGATCAAGATTGAATCACTTCTTTTTTTAAAAAAAAATTTTTGGCCTTAAACTCAGTTTTTAATGCAAAACATATGGCAGACCTAATCAAACACGCCTCGCTATTGGCGTTCATGTAGATAAAAAAAACATCATGCTGACTGGATGAAAATTGGGCTGGGGGTAGTAGAATGGCGAAGCTGTATAGAAGACAGCTAATGTGATGATAAGAAAGACACAACAGTCTGCAGCCGTTTTTTGTTTTTCTCCATGACAGAGAAGTGCACCCAAGTGTGTGGGTGCATGTTAGAGTGATCAGACCTGTCTTTGCTTCTCCCCTTTCTTGTCTCCTCAGTTACATATTCTATCCCCCAAAAAAGCTTCACTGAAGAGTTGACTACAGCTTCTCATAGCTAATGGCAAAGTGAGGTGACTGCTGGTGGAAATTGAAACAAATTTTTTAAAAAGGTATTTCAAATATCTCTACCACTTAATATGGACATATGAATTACATGACCAAAAAATGACGTGTTTCGACCCCTTAGGTCTTCTTCAGGCAAGATAAACAACACTCAGGACAATGAAAATGAAGAACAAGCATCTTGCACCGAATTTGAGAAGTGATTGCTCAATCTTCATTTTCGTTGTCTGAGCGTCGTTTATCTTGCTTGAAGAAGACCTAAGGGGTCGAAATGTGTCATATTTTGTCTTGTGATTCGTTTGTCCATGGTAAGCAGCGGAGTTATTTCAAATACCTTTTAAGATTAGAGAGTATTACGTTAAGCCACAAACAACTTCCAGAAATCGTCTTTGGCTGAAGTCTTTATTGGGACAGTGAGTTAGCAGAGTCTTCATTCACATGGACGTGGGATCAATCCTGAGACCTAGCAGATCCTCAAGAGAATGAGAAGTGTACACGTAACAAAGACAGTTTTCATGGAAGGCAAAACATTCAATGTAGTAAATCTGAATCGTTTCCTGAAGGATTCTCTCTGGACTTGTATATATTTCAGCTTGCCTTGGCATTTACTGCTGATTTTTTTTCCTTTTCATTACATCTTGAATAGTCACTGGAGATGATGCACTATTCAAGCATTAATTATCATTATTCATCAATATAATTCTCAACTAGATCGGCATACTACAGACTTGTTTACCGTTAAACTGCTATTGGTTTATTCTTCAATCAAAATGAGCATATTTTCCCCAAAAATGTGTGCACACACCTTCCAAATTTGAGACTCTTTTTCCCTCATATTGTTCCAAAGTCATCCAGACGCGAGATTGCGCACATGGTGTTGCACAAAATTGTCACTCTTTGGTGTCGCATTCAAACACAATGGTTATACACCGCAAGTGTAACTACATCTCAAGAACTTCGTCTTAAGATCTTTTTTTGACATATTTTTCTGGTTCGTCGTATTCATCGTATTTTCACCAAACATGAGTACAAAATACAGAGAGATCGTATGGGTAAAGAGGTCTGCATGCTACACGTCTTCTCTCACTCACCAAATCAACTTTGAAATCAATAAAAAAAAAAAAAAAGTTAAACAGTCCACATCAGCTGCATCCCAGATTTGTTTATTTTGTTGACTTGCGCTGGAATGCAGCACAGGTGTAAGTGTGTATACATACATATCATGGGCACATGTATACATACATATCATGGGCACATGTATACATACATATCATGGGCACATGTTTACATACATATCATGGGCACATGTTTACATACATATCATGGGCACATGTTTGCTCATGTATACATACAAATTATGGGCACATGTTTGCTCATGTCATGGGCACATGTTTGCTCATGTATACATACATATTATGGGCACATGTTTTGCTCATGTATACATACATATCATGGGCACATGTTTGCTCATGTATACATACATATTATGGGCACATGTTTGCTCATGTATACATACATTACAGGGGCACATGTTTGCTCATGTATACATGCATGTTATGGGCACATGTTTGCTCGTCAAAGTCTTATGTGTGAATGTATGCAGAGAGTGAGTGTGTGAATGAGTGTGTGTGCAGGCTGATAGCATGGAAATGTAAAACCTGATACCACATTCAAAGGAAACCTCAAACAAATGTTCACTCCATGCCACAAATTGACCCCAAAATGCAGTTTAATATTGAATGATAGGTGGGGGTTGGGGGGGGGTTGGGGGAGGAAGAACACTCCGCATCAGCTGTCCACATCATAATTCAATTTGACCTGCCATCAATCATAGACTGTAAAAGTGCTCAGACTGACAGACGCAATGAGCAAATCAAGAACCGTTCCTGTTGAGACACTGCATGAAAGTAGACACAGATGACAGACACATGGAGCTCTTCCTCACTAACACAGAACAACCTGTGAAGATGACCTCACACTAACTGCAAGTGCACCATCCATTAAAAAGCTTTTGACTAGTACAGTAGTAGCAATGCCACACTGAGGAATGACCAATGTAACCTAACAACAAAAGCACAAGAAATTATACCAGATGCACATAAAGGATCAAAAGTTTGCTACAATGATCTGTTATGATATCGGTTGTCTTGCTAAATGAAAATACTAGCTACAAATTTGTAGAAGACACAGGATTAAAAAAAAACAGCAACAGAAAACACCAAATCCCCTCTTCGATAAACATGAAAAATTCACAGAAATGAACCTCAGATGGTTTCACACTACACCATGCAGTAACAAAATAGTCACAAATGGTATTAGGAGAAAAAGGGGAAATAATTAATTATAAAGTTTTCATTTTATGAAACATACCTAGATTCAGTTGAAAATTAGACATTACTGATGGCATTGTGAACCTATTCAAAGCTGCTGTCCAGCTTTCCCTTTTTATCATTTCTAGATTGCTCCAGAGCAATCCACAGATGATAAAAAGAGACAGATGTGAAAACTTTGTAAGAATGAAGCTTAGTATAGAACTCTTTGACTGGTACTGATGAATATGTAAAACAGGTGAAAGGTTTGGTCAAATAATCTTTCTGCTAAACACAGCTATAGATACAGAATCTATCCCATTAAACCTCATGCTAATACTTATTGCTAATCTATTTTGGACGAACTGAAATACAAGATAAATCAGAAAACATAGTCACGCCATGAAAAATCAACATAAAATTCCTCTAACAATAGCAGTGATATAAATGACAACAACAAAACCATAAAATAAAAAAAAAATATATATATATATTGATGCTTGAACATGTTCAAATTTTCCTGCCTTTTTTCCCTACAAGTAACTGTACAAATGTCAATTGTTTTGGCTGATTGAACGACTCATGCTGCTGGAACACACAGAACTCTTAATTATTGGATTCATCACAATGGCTTCATTGCTTCAAATACTGAATGCATTTGTGTTCGTTTGTGCAACCACAAAAAAAAAACAAATGTAATGAAGATCGTCTTTGGGCACTTGTTGAAGACAGAGCTAATAAGGAAGGTCACAGCTTTTCAGTGTCACTTCTCAAGACAAGAAAGGAGTGTGGGCGTAGAGTATAGGCCTGTACACTATACAGCACCAGGAGAGACTGTTGTGCAGCATCTCACAAATAAACAGAAAGCATTAAGTTAATTCATACAGTCCACAATGGAGGGCAAGTTAATGCCTGCTGATATGCCAGAACCTCATCAAGAAATGGTATGTCAGTGTACACACATGCATGCACATACACCACTCACTCTCTCTCACACACACACACCACACACACACACACACACACATACACCAACACACACACACACACACACACACACACACTCGCACACACACACACACACCACACACACACACACACACACACATACACACACACACACTCACACTCGCACACACACACACACACACTCCAACACATACACACACACACACATACATACACACACACACACCAACACTGACTGACTGACTGACTGAAACCATTAACTGTCAGATTAACATAGTGTTGTACTGACAAAACACACAACACACACACACACACACACACACACACACACACACCAACACATACACGCACCAACACACACATACACACCAACACACACACCACACACACACACGCACGCACACACACAACACACACACACACCAACAAACACACGTATTGTCAAGCGTTCATGAGAATCATAATTTAACACATGAATTCGTCACCAACACAGAAGCTTGACATGAGTCCATGCAACCCCCCCCCCCCCTCTCTCTCTCTCTCAGCCTGTACAGAGTGATCCTCCCTTTCTTTCAACAGTGATGTGGGCAGTGCACAAGATGTACATGATACCCTGAACAGACAGTTCTCTTTTACAGTCAGTACCAAGCAATCACTGAAAGCAAGGGAAGCAAGTGAACACACACAACACCTGCAGCCTATGAAGGCAGCACAACTCCAGTCTTACAAGTTGTTTACGGCCACTCGCACAAGCGTCATAATGGAAGGGTTTTTTTTTTTTTTTTTTCACTATGGGGGAAGTTTGTACTTGCTATCTACTTGGCTAATCCATATCCAGCTGGCACCAGCTATGACCAGTCAGTCTGCTCCTCTGTTGTCCTAAAACATTCATGGCTAATGCATTGCATAGACATCCTGGTAGTTTTGTCAGTCTGCCAGTCAGTCAGTGCTCTTCCTCACTTCAGCGCTGACTACATGCCCAGTCCCTCAATGCTGTGACCCCATAAAGAAATCCTAATGAACCACAGCAAAACTTGTGGGGAAGGCCAGGCAGGCACACGGCTCCAACACTGTCAGTACACTAGCCAATCACGGGGCTAACTTGAACTCAAGCATTTACCTTCAATAGCCCATCACCAAGTAAATCAACAAATTGAAATGTACCCAAAAGCTTGTAGCAACTACCAGCACATGCCTTCAAGGTAAATTCCCATTTTAGTCAGCTGTCGAAGTAACATTCATCCATCTACTCTAATAACTGGACCCTACATGCAGTCAGGTCACATCAGTTGAGCTCTCAACTGCAAAGAACCACTGTGTCAGTCAGTCACCTAAAAAAAAGATTCAGCTGTGTTCATGCTCATGACAGTTCCGGCGCGCTCTCCAGGCTGACCTCGGAGGGCTCCAGGGGCTCCTGGATGCTCTCAGGACATGCCGACGTGGCCGGCTCGAAGCTGATGATCTGCTGGCCCTGGGGGTTCTCCGTGGACACCTCCACCTTGAACATCTCCCCGTTGATCTCCAGGTAGTCCCCTGTGCTCAGGTTCATCCACTGCTCTGCTGACAGCTGGAAGCCTGCTCCTTCCCCCTGAACCGCCGCCACGGGGGCCGCGGTGGCATCGCCCAGCATGGAGGGAGGGTTGTGGGCGAGGAGGGAGGTGGTGGGGTGGAGGAGGAGGAAGAGGGGTCCTGATCCAGGAGCTGGGTGTTGTCGATCTCCACGACCTGGAAGGGCTCGGCCTTGGGCTGCACCAGCTGGTCCACCACACCCCCGAGGCCTGCCGGGTCGATCACACCAGCGTGGTCTGGTCATCAGAACCCATCACCTGCACCCACACAACACACCACGTGCATTTGGGTTACTGTCTGAATCCAGTGATGTGGACTCTGTGGACTGACACACAACATCTGTCAGAGAACACTGAATCTTGGGCACTAAGTTCTACACTCCCTCTCTTTCATTATTGGCAAAACCAATAACATGAGCCTTTTTCAGGGCTGTCTACACACTTGGAAACACTGCAACTGAATCTGTCAGATTGTTCTGAAATCTAAGGCACTAGGTTCTACACTTTCCACTTTATTATCACCCCAGTCGGGCCCGGAATAGCACAGTTGGTAGAGCGCCAGACTCGTGATCCTGAGGTTGCGGGTTCGAATTTCGGTACAGAGGGATTTTTCCCTAGGAGTTAACCCTCTTCAGTATGCACTTATCTGAGCTTAGTTACGCTGAAAACCATCGGCAAGGTAAGTAACTCCGTAATTTGAACATGGTTTACCCATTAAAAAATTAATTTAAAGAGAGGAAAGGAAATAACGAAATGAAAATAATTTTAAAAATTCCTACAAATATATATGTTGCTATATCGTAAGTTTGAAGAATGTCACATGAGCCTTTTACTCGGGAAAAAAAAAAAAAAAATCTTCTTCAGAACTTTCTTCCGAATTGTTGTTCATCATACCTGGAACCTCATCCCAGTCGAAATCTAGGTCACTCTAAGCTTCATTACCGAGCACTTTCACTAAGTCTTATACCGTAAATCCTCCTACAAAACACAGTATCTCCATCACTAAATCTCATTATAGAACGGCAGAAATCAAGGTTAGCCATGGTGAAAAACAGCATTTCGACCTCAAAACTTAAAAAAAAATTCGTAACTCGAGAACCACGGCACATATCGATCGCGGTTTTTTGCAAACGGAAGTAAATGGCTACAAGAAGAAGGAAGTCACGTTCTTGCGAGACTTCCTTTTCTATGAGAAACATGGCGGCGCCCATTGTTGCCACATGTTTTACCGGGCGCTGGCGGGCGCACAGCCTTTCGGCTGTGTGATTTCCAGTCGGGCGCTAGCGGGTGCCTGCTTGTCAAGAGAGTTAACATTGGTTCTGACTCCATTCCCCACACAGTCCTTCGAATGAGACTATAAACCGAGGTACCATGTGTGAACGCACACACAACATCTTGCACACACGTCAAATCCCATCACCAACTTTCCGAAGAGAAGGCTAGTTTGGCCATTGGTATGGACGACACGTTTCACATAGCATGCACCTTCCCTGAAGATGGAGTATGGCTGCCTTAATGGTGGGATAAAAAAACGGTCATACACACAAAACTCCACTGGCTGTCTATACAGGCAGTGTCTGCAGGAGTATCAGCCTGTGTATGCAGAAAGAAAAAAAAAAAAAGAAAGAAATTATTATCCCAGTCAATAACACTGGCCCTTTTCAGGGCTCTCAACACATTGGGAAATCCTGCACCTGAATCTGTTCAGATTATTCTGAAATACAGGGTACTACATTCTCAGTGAACAAGAGTCTTCTTTATTAAACTGAATTTATGGAACAACGCTGCATACAGTACACAAGCCCATGCACTGGATCTTGGGAAGTAAGCTGCATAGTGCATATGAATTGTTATGCTGAATTAGGGCACTGGTGACACACAGTGTCTGGGTCTGTTGGAACAGTCTGAACCTAAGGCATCAAGGTGTGCACTACACACGGATCTGTCCAGTTATGCTGGATTTAAAGCAGTATGTTTTGCATCACACATGGGTCTGTTCTGAATCCAGCACACTGTGTCCTACACTGCATACATCAATGGGAATATTCTGAAGCCAGAGAACAGGGTAATAGACTCCACTTAACTCTGCTGGAATATTCTGAATCTGTGGCATCAGGGCCCTGAGCACTAGGTCCTACACTGCACCTCAAGTCTGTTCGAATACATATTCTGGATCAAGGACACTGGGTCCTGTACTGAACTTAAATCTGACAGAATGTTCCAAATCAAAGGCATTAACGCTAACCAGTGTACCTTACTGACATCAAGTTGCTAAAATCTAAATGACCGAAAGTATCATCAACTAACACAGTACTTATTTGCGATGCTTGTACTTTTCATACTTTCTGCTATGGACATGAACTCTTGAGCGTGTCAGGTGATCAGAAATGCCCATAAAGCTAATGCAGCTGCACCAAA
>JADBJO010002545.1:230000-260000 GCA_016801955.1 Conus betulinus
GAGCTTCATCCGCAACGCTGACACGTCAAATTTGCGCAGTGTTGGTCATCACTGGGCATGGTATCATGTAAGAATGCAAAATGATACAGTGCAATACAAAAACACAATACTTACATTACCATACAACACAACACAAGACACCACAGAAGAGTAATACACTGTGTAACAAAACACAATAACATGACAGAGTACAATACAATACAATATAGGACAATACAGTACACCACAGAAGAGTAATACACTGTGTTACAAAACACAATAACATGACAGAGTACAATACAATACAATATAGGACAATACAGTACAAACGAAAGTAACCCTTGAGTCTCTGATTTCAAGAGGGTCAGAAGTCAGTGAATCTGAACACATAGATCTGTGTGGAAAAAAACAGATCATCAACAGGAACTGATCATCAAATAATTCCTGAACGTTGAAAGAACAAAATGTCTGAGTGTTGTTGGAGGCTGAAGCCCTCAGAGCTGTGTGTTACCAGTGTGGCAGACAGCACAGAAAGCTCTACAGCACACCAAGGTCTGGAGCTTCATCCGCAACGCTGACACGTCAATTTGCGCAGTGTTGGTCATCATCGGGCAACACATGAGGTAACTCACCAACTCAGGTCAGTGACAAAGTACCCAAGGAGATGAACATGAACTTAAAAAAAAAACAACAAAAAAAAACAAGAAAAAAAAAAAACAATCATTAGCAGTTTCTGCAGACTGTTACAAATAAATTAAGGCATAAATATGACACAACCATAAATAACATAAATCACAAACCAACCAGCTCTCAATAAAAAAAATGTTTCACTTTGAGGGTATCAAAGGTGGTAATGTGTTACCATGTGGTCTGACAGCCTTGTACTGACCCCAGCAGTTTTCTATGCAGTTCACATCAGAGTCTGTCGGTCTCTCCATCAGCACATTGCTACCTCTAAAATGTGTGAACTTAATAAAAAACAAACAAACAAAAAAAAAAACAACAGAGAGGTCAAATCTTTAAAAATATGTTGAAACACAATTACTTTGATTGAGATCATGGTTCACTGAAAAAAAAAAAGGGCCCTACTTCTCTTCGTCATAAACTATTGAATGGCTTTGACAAACACTGACTTAGAACAGCATCAGATACGCTGGAAAGGGGAGATGGCATGGAGAGAATGAGAACAAAATGGAAGGGGGGGTGGGGGGGGGGGGGGGGGGGGGGGGGGGGGGGGTAGACACAGTGTAAGAGAGAAGAAGGGAAGGAAAGTGATGGACGGGAGGATCTAAATGAGGGTAGGGGGGAGGTAGAAAGGGTGTAAGGAGGGGGAGGGAAGGCTGACGGACAGGATCTTAATTGTAATGACCAAATGTAGACATCTTGGTGGAAATAATTTGTTGGTCAGTCACTTTGCTCACAAAGATGCATTTGTTCAACATATTTCACTAAAGGATGTGGCAAGAAATGCAGAATATCTTGAGTCTCTGAATTCAGGGAAGTCAGAAGTCAGTGTATCAGAATACATAGATCCGTGTGGAAGAGAGACACAGATCATTTACAGAAACTGATCATTTAATAACACCTGAACATTGATTTAAAAAAAAAATGGCAGGGAGTTGGAGGCTGAAGCCCTCAGAGCTGTGAGTTACCAGTGTGGCAGACAGTACAGACAGCTCTACAGCACACCAAGGTCTGGAGCTTCATCCGCAACGCTGACACGTCAAATTTGCGCAGTGTGGGTCATCATTGGGCATGGCATCATGTAACTGACAAACTCAGGTCACTGACAAAGTACCAAGGGAGATCAACATGAACTTGGGTAAAAAAAAAATCATTATGCAGCTTTCGCTGACTTGTAAAAATAAAATAAGTCAAACATATAACAAATCTTTCAATAACAGTAACCTCAAACAGACCAGTTGACAATAAAAATATATTGCTTCACTTTGAGGGTATCCAAGATGATGATCTGTTTCCATGTGGTTTGACAGCACTGTACTGACTCTAGCAAATTTCTAGGCAGTCCCCATCAGAGTTTGTCTGTCTCTCCATAAGTATAATGTCACTTCTAAAAACGTTGGGCAAACCTGAAAAAAATCAACTGAGCTCAAATTCTTTTTTAAATGTTGAAAAACATTACTTTGATAGAGATCCTGGTTTACTGTTGAAAACATCTTTGGACTTTTCTCTGCCATAAAACATTTGAAAGGCTTTGACAAACACTGGCTTAGAACAGCATCAGATATGTTGGAAAGGGAAGAAGGCAGGGAGAGAAAGAGAAAGAACAAAAGAAGGGGGGGGGGGGGGGTAGACACAGTGTAAGAGAGGAGGGGGAATGGGTGACGAAGAGGATCTAAATGAGGGTGGGGGGTGGTAGACAGAGTGTAAGGTAGGAGGAGGAAAGGGTCAAGGAGAGGATCTAAATGAGGGTGGGGGTGGTAGACAGAGTGTAAGGGAGGGGGGGAAACGGGTGACGGAGAGGATCTAAATGAGGGTGGAGGTGGTAGACAGAGTGTAAGGTAGGAGGAGGAAAGGGTCAAGGAGAGGATCTAAATGAGGGTAAGGGGGAGGAGGGGGGATGGGTGACGAGGAGGATTTAAATGAGGATGGGGGTGGTAGAAGTGATGTAAGAAAGAGAAAGGAAGGGTGACGGACAGGACATTAATCATTCTGACCAAATAACAAGATCTAGCTGGAGATAATTTTGCTTGTTTGGACAGCAATTTTACTGGCATCTGTTCAACAGACCTCAGCACAGGCTGAGGCAAGAAATGCAGAATGTCTTCAGTCTCTGATTTCAAGAGGGTCAGAAGTCAATGTATCTGAATACATAGATCTGTGTAGAAAAAAAACACAGATCATCAACAGAAACTGATCATCAAATAATTCCTGAACGTTGAAAGAACAAAATGTCTGAGTGTTGTTGGAGGTTGGAGGCCTCAGAGCTGTGTGTTACCAGTGTGGCAGACAGCACAGACAGCTCTACAGCACACCAAGGTCTGGAGCTTCATCCGCAATGCTGACACGTCAAATTTGCGCAGTGTTGGTCATCATTGGGCATGGTATCATGTAACTGACAAACTCAGGTCACTGACAAAATACCAAGGGAGATCAACATGAACTTTCAAAAAAAAATAAATAAATAAATAAAAACATTCATTAACAGCTTTTGCTGGCTGAATGAAATTCTTTCACTTTGGAAGTTTGAGATATCTAAGATGATCCGTTTCCATGTGGTTTGACAGTACTATACTGACCAAAACAGTTTTCTATGCAGTTCCCATCAGTTTGTCTGTCTCTCCACTGGTACATTGTTCCCTCTAAAAATGTTGTGCAGACTAAAAAAAACAACAACAACAGAGTTCAAATCTTTAAAAACATATTGAAACATAAGTACTTTGATAGAAATCCTGGTTCACTGAAAAATAGATTTGGACTTCTCTCTGTCAAAAAACATTTGAAAGGCTTTGACAAACACCAACTCAGAACAGCGTCAGACATGCTAGAAAGGGAAGATGGCAGGGAGGGAAAGAGAACAAAAGAAGGGTGGGGGTGGTAGAAGTGGTGTAAGTAGGAAGGGGGAAGGGTGACAGATAGGATCCTAATTATTCTGACCAAATAAGATCTAGCTGGAGATGATTTTGTTTGTTTGGACAGTGAATTGACTCACAAATTCGCATTTATTCAACAGACCTCAGCACAGGCTGAGGCAAGGAATGCAGAATGTCTTCAGTCTCTGAGTTCAAGGGGGTCAGAAGTCAGTGTATCTGAATAGATAGAACTGTGTGGAAAAAAAACACAGATCATCAACAGGAACTGATCATCAAATAATTCCTGAACGTTGAAAGAACAAAATGTCTGAGTGTTGTTGGAGGCTGAAGCCCTCAGAGCTGTGTGTTACCAGTGTGGCAGACAGCACAGAAAGCTCTATAGCACACCAAGGTCTGGAGCTTCATCCGCAACGCTGACACGTCAAATTTGCGCAGTGTTGGTCATCATCGGGCAACACATGATGTAACTCACCAACTCAGGTCAGTGACAAAGTACCCAAGGAGATGAACATGAACTTAAAAAAAAAAAAGAACAAAAGAAACAAGAAGAAAAAAAAAAAAAACAATCATTAGCAGTTTCTGCAGACTGTTACAAATAAATTAAGGCATAAATATGACACAACCATAAATAACTGTAACTTTTGCCATACGGTCTTATGTGCCCTCTCTGAGAGGCACATAAGACCGTATGGCGAAAGCTTGGCTGTGTCTGGAGTGGCACTGTCTTCATCTGTCCGTGGGCAGGGGTGGTTGGATCTGTGGGGTGTGCTCGACAGCCAGAGGGTGGTGTTTTTCGCTGGTGGGCTTTGCAGTCATGAAATACAGGCTGGTACACCCATGGGGACGCTACTTTAAGGCTGTTATGAGTTGCATCCTGTAGTCTGATTTACCTCTGTTCTGGAGCAGTTATGTCCCTTGATATCTTAATGGAGTGTCCTGCGCGTGCCTGTACCCATTGTCAACACAGTGCAGGCCTCCAAGGGTGGTACAGGACTGCTCTAAAGGCAGGAGAAGACAGTGCTTCTCTGGGTCCTCCCCAGCACCTTTGGGTGTTTCTTTTTCTTCTTTTCTTCATAAATCACACAAACCAACCAGCTCTCAACAAAAACGAACTATTTCACTTTCAGGGTATCAAAGGTGGTAATCTGTTTCCATGTGGTCTGACAGCCTTGTACTGACCACAGCAGTTTTCTATGCAGTTCACATCAGAGTCTGTCGGTCTCTCCATCAGCACATTGCTACCTCTAAAATGTGTGAACTTAATAAAACAAACAAACAACAACAACAACAACAAAAAACAGAGGTCAAATCTTTAAAAATATGTTGAAACACAATCACTTTGATAGAGATCCTGCTTCACTGGAAACAAAAAAGACCCTACTTCTCTCCATCATAAACCATTAAATGGCTTTGACAAACACTGACTTAGAACAGCATCAGATACGCTGGAAAGGGGAGATGGGCAGGGAGAGAATGAGAACAAAATGGAAGGGGGGGGGGGGGGGGGGTAGACACAGTGTAAGAGAGAAGAAGGGAATGGTGACGGAGAGGATCTAAATGAGGGTGGGGAGGTAGAAAGGGTGTAAGGAGGAGGAGGGAAGGCTGACGGACAGGATCTTAATTGTAATGACCAAATGTAGAGATCTTGGTGGAAATAATTTCTTGGTCAGTCACTTTACTCACAAAGATGCATTGTTCAACAGATTTCAGCAAAGGATGTGGCAAGAAATGCAGAATATCTTGAGTCTCTGAATTCAGGGAAGTCAGAAGTCAGTGTAACAGAATACATACATCCATGTGGAAGAAACACAGATCATCAACAGAAACTAATCATTTAATAACACCCTGAACGTTGATTTAAAAAAAATAAATAAATAAATAAATGGCAGGGAGTTGGAGGCTGAAGCCCTCAGTGCTGTGTGTTACCAGTGTGGCAGACAGCACAGACAGTTCTACAGCACACCAAGGTCTGGAGCTTCATCTGCAACGCTGACACGTCAAATTTGCGCAGTGTGGGTCATCATTGGGCATGGCATCATGTAACTGACAAACTCAGGTCACTGACAAAGTACCAAGGGAGATCAACATGAACTTGGGGGAAAAAAAAAATCACTATGCAGCTTTTGCTGACTGGTAAAAATAAAATAAATCAAACATATAACAAATCTTTCAATAACAGTAACCTCAACAGACCAGTTGACAATAAAAATATATTGCTTCACTTTGAGGGTATCCAAGATGATGATCTGTTTCCATGTGGTTTGACAGCACTGTACTGACTCTAGCAAATTTCTAGGCAGTCCCCATCAGAGTTTGTCTGTCTCTCAGTAAGTATAATGTCACCTCTAAAAACGTTGGGCAAATCTGAAAAAAATCAACTGAGCTCAAATTCTTTTCTAAATGTTGAAAAACATTACTTTGAGAGAGATCCTGGTTTACTGTTGAAAACATCTTTGGACTTTTCTCTGCCATAAAACATTTGAAAGGCTTTGACAAACACTGGCTTAGAACAGCATCAGATATGTTGGAAAGGGAAGATGGCAGGGAGAGAAAGAGAACGAAACGAATGGGGGAGGGGGGGGGGGGGGTAGACACAGTGTAAGGGAGGGAGGGGGAAAGGGGTGACGGAGAGGATCTAAATGAGGGTGGGGGTGGTAGACAGAGTGTAAAGGGAGGAGGGGGAATGGGTGACGAAGAGGATCTAAATGAGGGTGGGGGTGGTAGACAGAGTGTAAGGTAGGAGGAGGAAAGGGTCAAGGAGAGGATCTAAATGAGGGTAAGGGAGGAGGAGGGATGGGTGACGAGGAGGATTTAAATGAGGATGGGGGTGGTAGAAGTGATGTAAGAAAGAGAAAGGAAGGGTGACGGACAGGACCTTAATCATTCTGACCAAATAATAAGATCTAGCTGGAGATAATTTTGTTTGTTTGGACAGCGATTTTTACTGGCATCTGTTCAACAGACCTCAGCACAGGCTGAGGCAAGGAATGCAGAATGTCTTCAGTCTCTGATTTCAAGAGGGTCAGAAGTCATGTGTATTTGAATACACAGATCTCTGTGAAAAAAAACACAGATCATCGACAGAAACTGATCATCAAATAATTCCTGAACGTTGAAAGAACAAAATGTCTGAGTGTTGTTGGAGGCTGAAGCCCTCAGAGCTGTGTGTTACCAGTGTGGCAGACAGCACAGAAAGCTCTACAGCACACCAAGGTCTGGAGCTTCATCCGCAACACTGACACGTCAAATTTGCGCAGTGTGGGTCATCATTGGGCATGGCATCGTGGGAAACTGTCACTGACCGACAGAGGTCACTAAGTTCAAAAGGATATCTGAATCAGCCTCTACAAAAAGTGTCAGTGGCTGGGGTAGCTTTCAACAGAGAACACTACGATCTGTACAAAATCTTATTTCTTACAATAACAAAACATAACAGTGCCATCGACTTAGTGTGAAAGGTAGCACCGACATCAAACTTCTGAATATCACATTTTCTTTTTATTTTTCACTTTTTTTTGTTTCTTTTTTTTTTTTGCAATTCAGCTCATATAAGCACTAACCTGGCACTTTTTCAGGAGCTTGCTTCTTGACACGATGTTTGCGCTCAATCTCGATGTTGTGTTGCGTGCGCATGTGTCGCAAAACGTGCTCTTTCTGCGAGCCGCGATAATCACATAGCCCACACTGGAACGGCTTCTCCTTGGTGTGAATGTACTGGTGACGACGCAGTCTACTCTCACAGTCTGTCACAAAGGAGCACATCTGCAAAACACACATACAGAGCATGTTCATATGCATGCACCTGTACACAAACAGCTATGTAGATATTTCAGAGTGAAAACACAATCACCTGTAATACATATACACATACTCAAGGAAAACTTATGCATTCATAGCATCACTCAACCGGACACGACTTTCACCTCAAGTTTTAAGACACGAGCAAATATACAGTCATCTCTAAAACACATACGGTATAAAGCAATGTCTTTTCTGGCTATGTTAAACAACACAATAAAATATGACACCACACAGCGCCAAAGTGAGATGTGCTTTTTTTTCACCTGCTAACTTTATTAGCACCGATGTGTGATGAGATCTAAGAATTATTTCCAAACAGAAAGAACCATTTAAACACATCATTATCGTAACTCCAATATTCCAACTGATCATCACGACCAATTTAGCTGTTACAATGAAGGACATTTCAAGTCTGCAAGCTTTGGCCAGAGATGTTTTGTGGACTTTTTTTTTCTGTGAGAACACTGAAGAAATATGGGCTCCCTGAGGTAAAGTCCAATACTGTATGACACAACATAATTCAACACTACCAAAAAAACAAAACAAAACAAACAATATGCATCACAGCAGGATCCATATTTTCTCACACCAGGCAGGGTTTTTTTTTCTCTCTCTCTCTAGGCGTTATGAGATGGTCTGAGTTTTAGTCTTTTAGACTGGACAGAGATGCTGTGAGCAAACACACTTCATACACTGAAAAGAATCCACACAGTGAGACTGCTCCATGGGAAATTTCTGTGAACAAATCTCCTTTCATACTTTGATGGACAAATAAAACCATTAAGCACAAAGGGAACTTACTATATATTTGATAAGAATTCTCTTGCATAAAGGTTTCCTGACAAACCTTTCTTTAGATAAAAGCTTGAAGAATAAACAAGCCACTCTGGGGACATGTCATGACATAATTTTTCTTCACTCTATCTCCAAATCAGCTACAGGAGGATATGTTATGATATTTTATTTTCACTATGTCTCTAAAGTCAACTACAGATGGTGCCAAAGGACAGAAGCCAAAATTTTACTCAGAGAATGCTGTCATGGCAATAAAAGTCATACAACACATTCATGCTTTAGTTACAGCCCTTTGAAATTGATGTTAAATATCCTCAAATGCTATTCAATATAAAACAACATCCACACAGGATGGCACACAACCACAGCGGGGCTCACATTGCAGAACAGTTTCAGCTCCGGCCCCTTGCTGTGGAACTTGAGGTGCTGACGCAGGTCGCGCTTGCTGTTGGCCACCACGCCACACTCCCCGCACTTGAAAGTGTTGATGGCCTCCTGCGACCCCAGCTGGGGATGTGGCGACGTCGGATGTGAATCTTCAGGTCAGGGTTCTCGTTGGCGCACACGTAGTCGCACAACGGACACCTCACTTTTTTCTCCTGACAATATAAGATGCGACATATCATCGACTGTAGACAGAAATGAATAAAAGAGAGGAAAAAAGGAAAATAAATAAACATAAACAGGTCATTGATCATTCTTCTTGCTATGATTATAGTTATTATTACCTCTGAACCATTTTCACATATGGCAACATTAAATTCAGGTGAATGAACAATTCACAAACTTTTAACTGTGAATTATTCAATAGTGTTTGTGAGTCTGATCTTACATGGTAACCCCCCCCCCCCCCCCCCTTCCCCTATTTAATCACCCTAAAAATTTTGCTAAAAAGATAGCTTAAACGGGAGGGACTTAAATGAGAGGCAGGGGGGGAAGGGAGGTAATTATACTCTTTGATGAGTTGATGTTAATGTGCCCCGTTTGATAAGACCAAAAATATCACTAATATTACCACACAATATTGCACTTCAGCAGAGTAAGCAAAAACACTTTAAAGGAAGAAGAAAGTAACTCTACTTTCACTGTTTTTTTTTCAAATAACGTCTCTGCTTCCTTTTTCTTTAGATTAATTAACTGCAACGTACCTCAAGATAGACCCCATAAGAGAAAGAAAAGAGAGAGAGTCTCATACACTATAATAGTATAAACGAACATCACAAAAACTGTGCCTCTTACCTCATGGCGGTACTTGATGTGCCTTTCCAGGTGAATCTTCTGGCGGAAGTTGAGGTCACACACAGGGCACTTGTGGCTGCGGATGTCCTTGTGGATGATCTCCTGGTGGCGCTTCAGGTTGCTGGTGGTGGCTGCCCGGTATGGACACTGGTCACAGGCGTACGGCCGCAGACCTGGCCATCAAGGCATCGGACATTAAATTTTTTTTTTTTTTTAAATGTGTTTGATCACACTTTAAAAAAAAACTCAATACAATACAATGCCATGCAGTGCTATGCAAAGCTTCCCAAAATAAGCATTATATACTCAAAAACATTACTTAAAATTAACGCTATGCAAAGTGAAATCAAGTGATGCAAAAGAATGCAAAATGATACAGTGCAATACCAAAAACACAATACTCACATTACCATACAACACAAGACAAGACACCACAGAAGAGTAATACACTGCATAACAAAACACAATAACATGACAGAGTACAATACAATGCATATACAGGACAATACAGTACAAACAAAATGAAGTTAGTATACTTCAGACAGAGGGAATGGGCTGACCCAAATCACCAGAAATAATAACAGTAGGAACAAAAATCATCTCATAATTACCAAGAAAACCTGCACAAATCACACTACACAACAAAAATCTCTTCCTCTCCTCAAATTCACCTCATCCCATCCCTCTTTCCTCAGCGATGTTCAGTGGAGCCAAAGTATGAGGAGACACCAAACTCACTATGCCCCCTAGTAATCACAGTAACTGCAGTGATCTTCTTGTGTTTGTGGTTTGATCTTTACAGACTTGGACGACATGATGGACAGACTTGTTGCTGATGTTGGCTTTTACAACAATGTTAAGTACAGAAGTTGGCTCTGTCTTGTGTATGAACCTGGCTCTTGCCTCAATGTTTCTTCTTCTGTTTGAAGTTGGCTCTTACCTCAATATTTCTTCTTCTGTTTGAAGTTGTCTCTTACCTAAATGTTTTCTTCTTCTGTCTGAAGTTGTCTCTTACCTAAATGTTTCTTCTTCTGTCTGAAGTTGTCTCTTACCTAAATGTTTCTTTCTTCTGTCTGAAGTTGGTTCTTACCTAAATGTTCTTCTTCTGTGTCTGAAGTTGGTTCTTACCTAAATGTTTCTTCTTCTGTCTGAAGTTGGCTCTTACCTAAATGTTTCCTTCTTCTGTTTGAAGTTGGCTCTTACCTAAATGTTTCTTCCTCTGTTTGAAGTTGGCTCTTACCTAAATGTTTTTCTTCTCTGTTTGAAGTTGGCTCTTACCTAAATGTTTCTTCTTCTGTTTGAAGTTGGCTCTTACCTAAATGCTTCTTCTTCTGTTTGAAGTTGGCTCTTACCTAAATGTTTCTTCTTCTGTCTGAAGTTGGCTCTTACCTAAATGTTTCCTTCTTCTTCTGTCTGAAGTTGGTTCTTACCTAAATGTTTCTTCTTCTGTCTGAAGTTGGCTCTTACCTAAATGTTTCTTCTTCTGTTTGAAGTTGGCTCTTACCCAAACGTTTCTTCTTGTGTTTGCAAAACTTTACTATTTTCTAAATGTTTCTTCTGTTGATGAAAGAAGTTGGCTCATACCTATGCCTTTCTTCTGTTTTTTTTTCTGTTTAAGTATGCTCTTACCTTAATCTTTCACCCTGTATTAAACTAGCTTCTGAATGTTTCTTCTTGCTGTGTGTCAAAATTGGTTCTTACCTAAATGCTTCTTCTTGTGTTTGTAGAAGTTGGCTCGCCGGTAGCTCTGGTACTGACAGATGTGGCAGGTGAAGAGGCCCTTTTCATCCATGGTGTAGAAGTCTGGGTCAGACTGAAAAAAGAAGAAAAAAAAAATGTGCGAGGCTCAAAGCACATCGTGCCATAAATCACACACAACATGGGAACAACCTCGCTCGCAACTCTGCGTGTGTAAGTGTAAAGATGCATGATTTTTATGCACATCTTTGTCTCTGAACTTTGGAAGACAGAGTGAGTGAGTGAGTGAGTGAGTGAGTGAGTGCGTGCGTGCGTGCGTGCGTGCGTGCGTGTGTGTGTGTGTGTGAGACAGAGAGAGTGTTTGTGAGTATATGTGTGTGTGTGTGTGTGTGTGTGTGTGTGTGTGTGTGTGTGTGTGTGTGGTATGTATATTCACTGTGTACCTGTTTGTACACAATATGTGTACATCACTAACTATGCTTATTTGAATGTGTCTATATGCAAAAAGTGCAGACATGTGTTTGTGAATGTCTGCATCTGCATCAGAGAGACTGAGAAAGAGAGAGATGGAGAGATGAAAGACAAAGGGAGAGAATGACATGTAGAATAAATGAAGAAATAATGCATACGTTTCTGGTTCAGATATAAGCCAAAGCCACCTAAATAAGTGACATAAAACAGTGATTGCATTAAGCGATAATTGCTGGTAAAATACCGTTTGCAAAAAGTAAACAAAACTTTTTTTTAAGCTCCCAGTTCCAGGGACCTGTTTATTTTCAATGGTAAGTATGAGCACAAGAATATAAGAGAGAGAGAGAGAGAGAGAGAGAGAGAGAGAGAGAGAGAGAGAGAGGCCTGTCAACATCAATAAACTGCTTACATCGATTCTCTCCGTGCGACGAGCATATGGCTGTTTGACAGTGGCGCCTTGTGGGAGGTCTACGAAGACATACTTGTCTTTCTTGTCCCCTCCTCTTGCTCTGCCATTTCTGCCCCTTGGTCCACCTTCACCATGTCTCCAGTCTGCACAGGAACCAGGCTACACACTGGTGGGCAACAAGTCTCATGTTATGCCCAGTAATGTAGCTTGTGACCATCACTATATAGTCACTGTCTGGTCTTATCCGCATTTAAGGCGAGCACACATTTCTTTTTGTAATTAATACAGATACCAAAACGCCAACCAAATGTATTAGACTTCAGGCTGTATTTGTGACATCTTGACACCCATTTCTTTTTCCCTGTCGCGTTCTCTTGTACTTGATGAAGAGAAAACATGATTGACTTCATACCTCTTTATACCACAAAGACAGGAGGAGCTTTTTTTTTTTTAAACGCAAATTGTATCCCAAGTAAGGCATAGCTCCCTTGCTGCACTTTGCTGTGTCTGTACTTCATATGTATGTTTCACATATCGCTGGATCCGACTGTAAAGAATTCAGAGCAAGTAAATAACGAGGATATGCACTAAACAGTATGAGTCTTCTTCTACCTTTCTCTCTCTCTCTCTCTCTCTCTTTTTCTTTTATAAAATAGCATTTATAATTCAAATCTACATGTATTCAACAATATATAGTCCATACATTACTGACTGTTCTTTCAAACACAAGATCACTAGTGATCATGTTTGTACTGTAAACCAATACTGAAAACAAAAATGTTTCAAAAAAAAAAAAAAAAAAAAATCACAGACAGAACACTGTTTTTGATAATTTTTATTTCCAAATAATTCCTCACCTCAAGCTTGTCAGGACTGTGGACACGACATGGCTTCTTGACAGCGATGCCCTCTGGCAGGTCGACGAAGATGAAATTCCTCTTACCGCTGACCCCCTCTTGCCGTTGGCTTTCCTCTTTCTCGTCAGAGTCTGTGACGTCACTGGCTGGGTCGTCCTTCTCCACTTTGGTCACGCTGACTATTTCTGTGTTCTTCTCTCCATCCTTGCTTGGCGGGTGCACATGCACGGTGATCACCTTCTTTGTGTAACTGAAAGGCATGCAACGGTAAAACTGTGTAGTATTCTGGTTCGTTCAAATCCACTCTCTCTCTCTCTCTCTCTCTCTCTCCTCTACAAGCACTCAGACTGACAGGACAACACTCTCATGCACACACGTCAGACCGGTTGAAGAGCCACAATTCTATTTCAAAGATAATGTAAAGGTGTGCACGTCTATGAGACTGCACATGTAGGAGACACCCCTGATCATACCTGCAAAACCGGCCAAACAGACTAGTGAACCTGCTTTTAACAGCATTCAGTCTGACATGGTGCTCTATATGATGCTGAAAGACTTCATTCATTTCCTTTTTACACAATACATACCATTGTATAAATCATCTCGTGAACATTTTGTTCACTTCCATCGAAGCTTTTATTCATAACTTTTTCTTTTACGGGTTATTGTTGCACTGTGCAGAGTTTATTTGTTCTCTATCCAAATGACCCGCCATTATCATACCATGGCATCATTTCTGGGTTTTTTTTTCCTTTTTTTTTCAAACTAAATTTATAGTAATACTCCAACAACTACATTTTCTGCTTTTCAAAAACTCTTCGTGTTATTTCCAACACAAAATGAATACACAATTCTATACACGGTAGCCCTATCTACAGGGTCTTTTCTCTTCTTTTTGGATTCTTTCTTTTTCACCAACAACCCATGACCCTACAGCCTACATTCAACCCATGACCCTAAAGCCTACATTCAACCCATGATCCTACAGCCTACATTCAACCCATGATCCTACATTCAACCATGATCCTACAGCCTACATTCAACCCATGATCCTACATTCAACCCATGACCCTACAGCCTACATTCAACCCATGACCCTAAAGCCTACATTCAACCCATGATCCTACAGCCTACATTCAACCCATGATCCTACATTCAACCCATGATCCTACAGCCTACATTCTACCCATGATCCTACAGCCTACATTCAACCCATGATCCTACATTCAATCCATGATACTACAGCCTACATTCAACCCATGATCCTATATTCAACCCATGATCCTACAGCCTACATTCAACCCATGATCCTACATTCAACCCATGATCCTACAGCCTACATTCAATCCATGATCCTACAGCCTACATTCAACCTATGATCCTACATTCAACCCATGATCCTACATTCAACCCATGATCCTACGGCCTACATTCAACCCATGATCCTACATTCAACCCATGATCCTACAGCCTACATTCAACCCATGATCCTACATTCAACCCATGATCCTACATTCAACCCATGATCTTAAAGCCTACATTCTACCCATGATCCTACATTCAACCCATGATCCTACAGCCTACATTCAACCCATGATCCTACATTCAACCCATGATCCTACATTCAACCCATGATCGTACATTCAACCCATGATCCTACAGCCTACATTCTACCCATGATCCTACAGCCTACATTCAACCCATGATCCTACAGCCTACATTCAACCCATGATCCTACAACCTACATTCAACCCATGATCCTACAGCCTACATTCAACCCGATCCTACATTCAACCCATGATCCTACAGCCTACATTCAACCCATGATCCTACATTCAACCCATGATCCTACAGCCTACATTCTACCCATGATCCTGCAGCCTACATTCAACCATGATCCTACATTCAACCCATGATCCTACAGCCTACATTCAACCCATGATCCTACAGCCTACATTCAACCCATGATCCTACATTCAACCCATGATCCTACAGCCTACATTCAACCCATGATCCTACATTCAACCCATGATCCTACAGCCTACATTCTACCCATGATCCTGCAGCCTACATTCAACCATGATCCTACATTCAACCCATGATCCTACAGCCTACATTCAACCCATGATCCTACAGCCTACATTCAACCCATGATTCTACAGCCTACATTCAACCCATGATCCTACATTCAACCCATGATCCTACAGCCTACATTCAACCATGATCCTACAGCCTACATTCAACCCATGATCCTACAGCCTAAATTCAACCCATGATCCTACAGCCTAAATCAACCCATCATCCTACAGCCTATATGCAGGCCACACTCACTTCTTTGTGTATGGCGTCTGGGTGCCGCTGGTGACGTATTTCTCCCTGCTGACTCGGATGTTCTTCCCCTTCACCCCTTCCTCATCTTCTCCTCCTTCCCTCAGTTCCTTTTCCTCACACGACGTGGTGCTGGCTTGGGACATGCCCACCTCAGTCTCTGACGCATTTGATGCGGTGCTTGCATAGTCATTGTTCACCTCCTGGACGTCCAGACTGACCAACAGTGAACCCTGTCCTGACGAAGTGCTGGTCTGTGTGGAGATCTTCTTTGTGGATTGCTGATCAGTTGGGGCTGAGTTGTTGGAGGAGCTGTCCTTTTTCCTGGGACTACCCTGGACAAAAAAAAAAAAAAAAGGACAAGTTCAGAATATGAATGTTAACAATTCCTCTGAAGTTTTCCACCAGAAGTAAGCAAATCTGACCAGGTCTTTTGAGGATAAAACGAGTACCATGTTTTCTTATGTTGAAAAGATTCTGAACTTTCCTCTCTTGTGCCAGGGTTTAGGAAGAAACTCAACCCCTTTTGAATTATTTCACTTTTTTTTCAGTTAGTTTTTTCCTGTAACTTGTATCTCTCTTGCATCCATCTGTCTACAACATCAAAACATGATATTTAATTAAGGAAACGACAAAAAGGACCCACCCCCACTCCCACACCCCTTTTCTTTTCTTTTAACTTTTGAATTTCTGGCATGACAATTGAGATGAAGCGTGGGGTATGTCATGAAGAAAGATGAAAGCATTTCATAATCCTTTGCATACAAAGTATTGAAAATGACAGATACTTACATCACTTTTGGTGCAGACTTCAGACTCTGAGGCCGACTGAGGAGGATTACTGATACGGACAGTCACAGTTTTCTGCTGCTGCTGAGGAAGCGACTCTGACGACCCTTCTTTCAGGGACACTGACCGGGACGACACCAGTTTCTGCACCGCCGGCGCCAGCTGCTGAATCTGCTGGGAGGAGATGACCTTGACCAACTTCCCAGCTTCTCTTTCCTCTCCGCCAACACCACCGGCACTTTCTTGTTGGGAGACAGCTCCACAATGGACATGACCTCCCTCACTTCCGCTGCTTTGCTCACTGTGGTGATCCTGCTTGGGACCTCGGTCAAGGCCGCAGACAGTGAACTTTGTTTCTGATGACCTTTGTCCTCTGAAGATGACTCACTCTGACTGGGTGGGTGGCGGACGATGAACACAGACTTCGAGGAGGAAGGCACCAACGGTTTGCCCACAACCCTACCTGGAGTGTCCCCGCTCCATCTGTCTCTGTCGCCGACCAGACTGTGTGGTGAGGGAGGAATGGTCACGATTTCCGCACCCTGGTCTCCCACCTGCTCACACTCACCTATTAACTCCACCTCTGCAGTCTCAGTGAGGCCTGCAACCACAACTGAGCTGGGTTCTGCAATGTCTGAGTGTAATACACTCTCACTGCACGAGGACGACTGTTCTGAATCCTGCCTGTGTCCTTCAGACAACACAGACACAGCATGTCTATCATGTGCCTCTTTCTCTGGAGATCCAGCGATCGTGGTCACTTCACAGCCTGACGGAGTCTGAACACGAAGAGAACTAGTGATGGAAACTGTGCGACTAGCTATCACTGAAGATGCTACAGCAGAGGTCATCATAGGTGACAGGACAGCGGTCACTGATGTGGAAGTCTGCATGGCCTGTGACACTGGCATCCGCTGCTTCGAGGAGACCTGGCCAGTGACATGCCTTTTAGCACTCTCACCTGAAGACGGGCTACACATGGCGCCTGCTGAGTCTGCAGACAGAGGACGGGACGCAGAGGATGGGCTACACACAGTGGAAGCTGATGACAGCGCTGAACGCACGCTGCCTGACGCTGAAGACATCTGAGAGGTCACAGCATATGCTTGGGAAGGGGAGACTACCACTGTTGTAGACACTCGCCGGGGAACTTGTTTGGAAGGACTTGTAGGGACAGCTGTTGACTTTCGCAGGGATGAAGACAGAACTGATGATGTCACTACCGAGATGGGAGACTGTGCAGCGGACACTGATGGTTGTGCTGTCTGTGGAGAGGACACTGCTGTGAAGATGGGTGCTGACACGGTCACACTCTTGGCCTGAACAGCTGTTCCAGTGGTGGGCACTCTGGTGGCTGCCCTCACCTCCGATTCTGTGATGCCCTGTTTTGCAGTGACCCTGGACAAAAATTCATCTACCCATGTTACACACAGATGCATTCAAGTGTGTATATGCACACAAACATGCACAAACCACTTTTGTAACAGAACTTTGAAAAAGCACATCAAAAACATACATAAACACAAAAGGCTTCATTCATTTTGTGATCAACAATAATGACGATTCCTTTTCATGGTTGAGAGACTGCATAGGCATGTATGCGAGAAAGTAAAATAATACACACATTTCAGCACAAATATACTGAAAATGATATGAGTTCGAGATGGGTGAGTGTAAGTGATTAAGTATCTGTAAACAGGGGCCTAAACTGATGTTTGCAAATAAGAACCTGTGAATATCTGCCTGGCTTGATGTGGCTATGTAAGAGTAAGAATCTGTGAATATCTGCTTGATCTGTCATAACTGCATGAACAAGTGCCTTGAATATATGCCTGATTTGCAGTAATGGTGCTTGAATAAGTACCTGGTAATATATGCCTAATCTGTGCTGTCTGTGAGTAGGAATCTGTGAGTATCTACCTGATCTGCAGTAACTCAGCAAGAATGAATGATTATGAATATACGCCTAATCTGCACTAACTATGTGTGAACATCATCTATGAATATCCACCTTATCTGCAACAACTGTGTTTGATAAGCATCTGTGAATGTCTACCTGATCTTTAGAATCATTAGTATCAATAAACACCTGCCTAAGTTGCAGCAACTGTGCATAAACAAGTATCTGAGAATGCTTTCCTGATCTACCCTGAGCGTGAATAAGTACTTTGACGGCATTTGTCTGACCTGCAATGGCTGTTTGAAAATAATCTGATACTAACACCTGATTCACACAAACTACGCATGGATAAGAAATCTGTGAATGTTGGCCCCATCTGCAGAAACAGTGCATGAAAAAGCATCTGACTGATCTGCTGTAAATCAGTGCAAATACCTATCTGATCATCTACTGTCAATAAGAATCTCTGTGAAAATCCGTCAGATCTGCAGTAATGATGTGTCTGCACGAATACAGCAACAGTACAGAGTAAGAGTTTGTGAAGATCTGACTGAGCAGCAGTGTTAATAAGATCAGAATATGTGTATAATTGATTGATCTGTAGCAACTGTTACAACACTCACTGACCGAAACCATTTACTGTCAGATTACATATTGTTGTACTGACATTTAAAAAAAAAATTAATAAAATCATAAAGGAAACTTAACAGGAAAACATTTTAAAACATTTCAAAGTAAAATAATAAAATCAGAAATTGTAATAACAAAACAAATTACCTCTTAACTGTACTGAAAATTAAAAATCTCTCTCTCAGACCACCACCATAAAAAAAACAACAAAAAAAAAACCCTGCCCAAACACACACACTCTCACACACACAAAAGACCCACCCTTCCCCTTAACTCACAAGTATGCATGCACACACACACATATTCACTCACAGGCAAACAAATAAAACCAAATCTCCCTCTCTCTCTTGCATGCACACACACACACACACAAAAGAACATTCCACACACACACACACACACACACACACACACACACACACACACACTCAAAACATACCACATAAAAACATGGATGCACGCACAACATACACTCACACACAAACAAAACCAATTCTCTCTCTCTCCCCCCCCCCATCCCATCCCATCCCACCTCTCTCTCTCTCTCTCTCTCTCTCTCTCTAGCAAGGCACAGCACCTGCAGAAGTTCCATAAATGGAATAATGTGTGACGTAGTACACGTGAGAGTCGGACAGCTATGTTATGTAACAAATTCTTTGTTCTACGTGTATATCAGACCACTAAACCAAAATGAAAGAAAGAAAAAAAAAAAACAAAAAACAAAACAAAAAAAAAACCCATTTTTGATTAGAAAAATCTGCCCAGTGGATGAGACTTTATCTGATGAACAGCTAAACTGGCCAGACTCCACCCATTTTCTGGGCTGGGACAAAAAACACTATGCAATGTTAAAGGTAGATTTTTCAAAAATTTTATCATGAAGACATTGAAAATATGCTTTTGTCATGGAACATTCGAGTAACAAATGAGATTCACTAAGTTTTTGACCACAGACACATAAAGGAGATGGTTTTAAAAAAAACCCCTAATCAACCATCCACGCATATTCTGTGTAACAAATTTCGATTCAGAATAGAACCTGGCAGACTTATACAATGACTGCTGGGGGCAGAAAGATTGCATCTATTCTTCTGAATGGCAGCTTTAAGGTACTACGTTCTTCTCTGGTCCCAGAGTGCTTTTGTCAGAACATTGTTTACTTCAAGAACCGAATAAGGAATATAACCTAAAACTGTATTTGATTTGCACATTGAAGCTTCTTTTGCACAGGTATCAGCCAGTTCATTCCCTCGAAGATTATAGTGACTGGGTACCAATAATAATGTTATTTCAGAACCTTGCATTATTAACTGTAATAACACACTGTTCACTCTATACACATTTGTATTTGTGTGTATATGTGGACCAAAGACCTAGATACACATTTATGTGTTATGTACATTTTCCACAAAAGTGCAGATTTTTTTTTTTTTTTTTTTTTTTTTTTTTTTTTTTTTTTTTTTTTTTCTGTCCCAACTTCTGCGCCACCTCAGAGGCAGTGCACCCACGCTGCTCATTCCGACACCCCGTCCACAGCCAAAGCCCAGCCGGTCCCCCCGCAGCCCCGGCACCGGCAATCCACAGGAAGCAGTCAATGTCAAGTCGTCAAGAGGCAACCCACCGGAGGAGACACTGCACTGCTGCCGAGTCACCTCGGTGGTGTTCAGTGGCGTGTTCTGATCTAACATATGCAGGACACCACCTACTAAGTCCCCCCACTGACGACAATAATTGCTTAGTCGCGGAGCCGGCGTGAGTGAGCTCTCCCCCCGGAGGACACCACCACGTCCGTCCAACGACAGTCCCCATGGACTCGCCGATACCGGTGACCCCGACGGAACGGAACCAAACCAAGGCCACAGATGTGGAGAGGACATCGAAATTGAGGTCACCATGAGAGCAGGGCATGAAGGGCCACAGAACTTGACATTTTTTTTTTAATGCTGATCGATGAGAATGAGGATGATTAAGATGATGCTGCTACGGATTTCCATTTCGGTCTGAGACTACATGACAGGGCTGTACTCTACGCTTCCTTTCATATTATATCCCGGCGTCAACCAGGCCGAGAGATACAGGCACCTGCAGTGTTGGTCAGGAAATTTGAGCAACACTCTCAGAAACGCATCCATTAAGTGGATGAAACTCGACTGTGTGGTCCCAGTCTTCCCAACTGAGTCCGCAGCAAACTCAACTCTGGGTAGGAGCCGGTCGGGGCAGAAAAACCCACATGACTCTGATGGGATTCGAACCCATGACCTCCCAGCCAGGAGTCCGCGACGCTAACCACTTCGCCACGGCGGCTGGTCAAGTGCAGAAATATCAGTTATGACTTCAACCATATCTGCCATAGAAATATCAGTCATACTTCAACTATACCTATCACAAGTGCTTTACCTGGATCTGGATGTGCATTTCTGTGACTTCCAGCATGTGATTGATAATTTGCTTAGTCCTGGAAATTTGTATTGTTCAGACAATGAGAAAACAGTGCTATCTTTTTTATTATTTTAACTTTTGTGAAGATCTGACAGATCTGCATATGTAGTTTTGAAAGACTTGTTGTGTGAATCAATGTGATACAGATAACTAACATTTCCTCCTTTGCCTTGTCAACAAACAATAGCAAAGAAACAGAGAAAGAAGAAGAAAAAAAAGAAGAGAACTAGATTTAATTTCACGGTCAAGAACTTATAATATTAGAACAAGCCATGCCTCACAAACCTTTTGACTGGCGAGCTCTTTCCTTTCTCCTCAGACTGTTTTTTGGCAGAAGCTTTGGCCCGTTTCGGTGTGGGGGGCATCTGACAGCAAATACACCATAAGGATAAACTCGGACCTTGGGCAAACCCATTTGTCACAAAGCACTGCTGTGTGATCCACACATAAGATCTAATCTGACCATAGTTTGTTCTCACTCTCTATCACCTTTTTCAGAAATTACCTGATCAACCTTTACCTTTTCATTTTTTTGTAGTTCAATGTTCTGCATGTTTCGAATATTACTAGATGTTATCAGCGACATGGATCAGCATGGATGGCCATACCCAAGCTCAACCAGCCACACACTTAGCATTAACAGTTCTCTATGTGGTGCCATGGTCATGCTGCCGTAAGGTCATCTGTCAAAGGAGACCTGCACTAACACTGTGACACCAGTAGTATGATACAATGCAGAAGTACATATTCAAGGAACCCTCCCCTAAAACCCCTCACTGACAACTTGGACAGGATTTTGGGGGCCCCAGCTCTGTAGACCTTTTACACAGTGTAAACACCCCTTGAGATCGCTGTAACTGGACAAAGAGTTTGTGACCATCAACAAAAGAATGAGCGGACATTGATATTGCCTGGTATCTGGTAATGTGAATCATCAAATTGGAGACTCAAGTAGATGTGATCTTACAAATCACTCATCTCCATGATGTTTCACACCAACAACATCCAGATATCAAATTGGCAAAAAAAAAAAAAAGGAAAAAAAAACTTTTACATGATGAGCATTCCCATTCTCCTGCCCCCCCCCCCCCACCCCCTCCCCCCTCACATTGTTAGCTGCACAACCTGTCCAGGACAGAAAAGTGTACCAGCATCACAGGCCCTCAGATTGAAAACTATACATGGCATTGTGCCTGACCCAGCAGATGGCTCAACAGCAGCTCTACTGCCAGAGCCTGTCCACGGTCACAGAGCACTACAATTTTGCGCAGTGTTTTGTCATCACTGGGCCTGTGTCAATGCGCCATGTGAACCGGAATGTCACGCTCTTTTCATCTTTCTACAGCTCACCTGTATTCCTGCTATTACAGTTAAAAGGAAAACACACACACACACACACACACACACACACACACACACACACACAACAGCAACAACAAAAAGGCAAGTCAAACTTTTTTTAAAAGGGAAATCAGACATTCTATACGTTCATCAGGAATGAACTGGACCACAGTTAGTTCAACTCGTGATATGTGTTTGTGTGCTCTGTGGCTCTATGGCTGTTGTTGAGTTTTACAGGCAAGTCAAAATTACTCCTATGTTTGAAAGATAATGTCAACAGATAGGGCTCATGACCAAAACTACAGTAATCCCAAGTCTGAATGTTATCTGTAAATCAGATGCCTCTGCATTGCTTGACTTGAGCACTAGAAGAAAAAAAAAATTGGTTGTAAATAAATAGCATGTGGTAATTTCACAGACTCCTCTGAAACTTGGAAATATATCTGTCTGGTTAATAATGTGATGATACTGACTATATCACCGTTTGCCCTCAGATTGAAAACTACAGATGGCATTGTGTCTGACCGGCAGATGGCTCAACAGCAGCACTGCTGCTGGAGCCTGTCAACCGTCAATGAGCACTTCCATTTTGCGCAATGTTTTGTCATCAATGGGCTGGTGTTATGTTGCTCTTTCTCAGTGAATTTAATTTTGTCATCACCTCCTTTCCTAACATGCCTCATCAATCTGTGTTGACGCTGCAGGTGATGTGAAAATAAATCAGTACAGATCTATTTAGATATATGCAACAAGGTATACACCCCTGGAAAGCAAAGGGTGAACAATTTTAAAGTAAATGGCATTGCAAAAGTAATACAGAAGTTCACTATTAGCCAGATTTACCTGTAATGTCCTGAAAGCAAATGGGAGGGGGGGGGGGGGGACCCATGACAATAGCAAATGCCCCTCTTCCAAATTCAACATAACAAGTCCAGCAGGACAATACATGCCACAAGCACGGTTTGCCCTCAGATTGAAAACTATACATGGCATTGTGCCTGACTCAGCAGATGGCTCAACAGCAGCACTACTGCCAGAGCCTGTCCGCGGTCAAAGAGCACTACAATTTTGCGCAGTGTTTTGTCATCACTGGGCCTACCGAGTTTCCCCCATGAGTGGGTGAGAAACTTGCTCTATCATCATTTTTTCAACACAACCTTTGAAACCTGACAATCAATAAGTTTGTCCTGAAAACCCGCTTGGTGATCAGATCTTTTTCTTCTTTTTTAAAAAGCATTTTGATACCAAAAAAAAATATTAAATCTCTTTAGTTCATTTTGCAAACTTGCATTACTTTTGTTTTTCATTAAGGGAAGAAAGACCACTTTCCATTCAAATTTCTGTGCTTACATTAAGAACAAGACTTTAAAGAAGTAGGTTGTATACAATCTTTTTTACACATAACCACCAACCATTGTGAATTTTTGTGTATACTTCATACTATTAATGCACTTAAATTGGCCAGCAGAATTCTTTGATGGTAGGAGAAAATGTGATTTCCTGATTAGCCATTTCATTTCTGTTGTCGTCGTTGTTTTTACTCACCAAGACTTTGAAATTAATGACATTTCCATTGACAAGTCAATTCACCATGGTAATAATGTCTCTTCATCAACCAGAACTTCACATCTGTCCTACCTGCGGACTCCTCTTTGGGTCTTTTGCGACCGATGGCCCCAAAGTCCAGCTCCATGTCCTGGAAGCGGCGATTGGGAACCACACTCCTGCTGCTTCGCCGAGGACTGAACACAGCACTGGCCTCTGCTGTCTCTTTGGGTTTGGGTGACGACAGCATCTTGTCCCCATCTACAGCATTTACAAATATTCAGTATTATTCCAAAATGTTTTAGGAAGCATCTTCCTTTTCTTTTCTTTGCTTTTCTTTTTTTCAAATATCAGGCAGCTGATCAAAATCTTAAAAAAAAAGACTCAGTAAGAAAAACACTGCTTATGTCCAACTCTGTTATATTTAGGGTTTTTATGATCATTTTGAGAACAACAAACTAATGTCACATTTGAGCTTACTCCTAGAAACTCAAGCCATTTTCAAAACCGTGATCTACATAGTTAAAAAAAAAAAAAAAAAAAAAAAGAATGACGCCCATCCTAGTTTCAGGATGAGATCAAGACAGCACATACATATTTCTGTCCTCACTTTTCTGTCTTGCCATTGAAAATCTGGACACTGAGATTTAACTTATTAAAACCGGAAACAGTCAGATTGCTCATACCACATCGCAGCAGTAGGAATTTCTGCCTTCAACATACCTTTGCTTTTATTGGATCCAGGGGAGCACACTTCTGCTGTCTCTCCTTTCCTTGGTCGGCCTCGGCGGCCAGATTTGGACTCCAGGCTCTCCTTCACTGCAGCCTCTTTCTTCTGTTTCTTTGTCTGTGGCGTATTGGCAGGTAACGGCGAAGATTCTGATTCCTCAAGGTCAGGTTTACTTTTGTCCTTGTTCTGCTTGGATTTCTTCGGGGAAGATTCATCTGATGATCACGAAAGAAGGCATGTGAACTGAATAATTAATGTTCATAATACATTATTTTATTAGTCATTTGGTTAGCATTAGAGCATTCTCATTTTCCTTCTATATATCAGTTTTTATTTGTTTCTCACGGCATTTCAGCAGATTGAAAAAAAAAGTTTTTGTTATTGACTCTAAACTTTTCTTGGTATAAAAAAAACAACAGCACAACAAAGAAACACACACACACACACACACACACACACACACACACACACACACACACAAACTGAAGGTATTTCAGAGAATGAATTGCTTGTCTTGCCATCTCCATGTGAGCCACTGAAAACAGCTAGAAAAGGTACTTTTCATGTCAGTAGCTCCTTTGTTGTATTGGTGAACAAAGGCGTCCATACACACACACACACACAAATGGTAATATCAGTGCAGACTGCTGCATGCACAATGTTTAAATATACAAAATGATGTGTTTGATGGAGTATAAAGGTCTAAATATAAAGGCGAATGTTGCCCATTATAAAGTATCAGCTGTCACAAGAATGAGCTATCATAAAAGGTAGACAACCCCCTAAAAGTTCAAAACTAACTGTATACGAGATAAATGACTAGACCAGGCAGCAAGTCAGCCCATGCTGATCTAGGCAAGAGCATCTCCAAAGCTGTAAGCTTCAGTGGTAAAGACCTATCTTACAGTGACCTGTCTATCCAAGTCAGCTGGTACACTGACAGTAAACGATGATGGACCACTGAAAAATCTGAATGGGTAACAAAAAGCACTGAACTGGTTACTTCCCCCTAGCACAGAGTCGCTCATGACAATGGACTGAGGGGTATGAATACCCTTGACTGCCCATGCATCTTTTATAATGTTCAGCCCTGGATGGTACAATGCATTCAAGTGAAATGTAGTGCGTGAACGCACACATGACATCTTGCACACATGTTAAATACCATCACCAACTTTCTGAAGAGAAGGCCAGGTTGGCCGTTAGTATGGATGGCACATAGCATGCACACTGTGTGAGAAATGGAAAGAATGAAGGAAGTAAGGAAACTGAATGAACAATACTGACTGGATGACACAGGAAACGACTGAATGAATCAAGCACCAGCTGGCAGCTCTTCAGTCGGTACTACCCAAGTAGGCAGCCCGTTGTTTAAATGAGTGTGGATTGTAAAACGCTTACAGCTTGGTCTCTAGCCCAGGATAGGTGCTATATAACTTATAAATATTCATAATAATAGTAATATTGTAGCAGGTGAGGTATGATATCTGCTCAGTGCTGTCATGTGAGGAATGCTGTCATTTTGCAGATCTGTGGCATAGTAACTTATGTTGTTTCATCATGACCCAGCAAACCATGCTAGCAACATCAGGGGTTTTTGTGTGGGTCAAAGTACATTATAAAGTGCAATGTAGCGTAATGTAGTATTTCATGTCATATGAGGTGTCTGCAGTGAATATTACTATATTGAAAATTCTCAATTTCAGTTATTCTTTTTTTTTTTTTTCTGTCCCAACCTCTGCGCCACCTCAGAGGCAGTGCAACCATGGCGCTCATTCTGACCCCCTGTCCACAGCCACAGCCGGGTGGCCCCGCCGCAGCCCCAGCACTGGCAATCCACAGGGAGCAGTCAATGTCAAGTCATCAAGAGGCAACCCACCAGAAGAGACACTGCACTGCTGCCAAGTCACTTCAGTGGCACCTGTTGATCTAACATATGCAAGACACACCTACTAAGCCCCCTACTGATGACAATAACTGCTTAGTCGCTGCGACACAGAACCGGCGTGGTTGAGCTCTCCCTCCAGAGGGCACCACCACGTCCATCCAGCAGCAACAGCCCCCATGGACTCGCCGATACCAGTGACCCTGACGGAATAAACCAAGGCCACAGACATGGAGACAACATCAAAATTGAGGTCACCATGAGAGCAGGGCATGAAGGGCCACAACATTTGAGACTTTTTTTTTTTTTTACTGATCAATGAGAATGGGCATGATTAAGATGATGCTATGGATTTCCATTTTGGTCTGAGACTACATGACAGGGCTGTACTCTATGCTTCCTTTCATAATATAATCCTGGCATCAACCAAGCCCGACAGATACAGGCACCTGCAGCGCTGGTCAGGAAATAGGAGCAACACTCTCAGAAACACATCCATGAAGTGGATGAAACTCAACTGTGTGGTCCCAGCCTTCCCAACTGAGTCAACAGCAAACTCAACTCTAGGTAGGAGCCGGGTGGGGCAGAAAAACCCACAGGACTCTGATGGGATTCGAACCCACGACCTCCCAGCCGGGAGTCCCTGACACTAACCACTTCGCCACAGCGGCTGGTGTTATTCTATTTCTTGTCACAGTGTACTAATGGGAAATGTGAACTTCTTTTTCCATGTCAAATGCATCACCATGTGCAAGTTATTACATCAAATATTACATTGTGAATCATTGTTTCTATGTGTGGTTGTGTCAAGAAAAAATATCACCTTTAAAATACAGAACTTTCTGAGTATCAGATGTCAATCCAAACAGAATAAAAGGCATAATTATGTTGACTGTTTTTAACCACTGCAAGAAAATCTGAATGTCACTATTTTCATGAGTGATATGAATCATATTCATAAGTCTTAGCTTATAACTTATATTGTGAAGAAAATAATCCAAGAGCATGATGGTAGTAGCCTTACACTCAGGAACAGAATACTTTTTCAGGCACATTTACCTTCAGCCGTTGTTGGATCAGGTCCTGTTGACACCACTTTCTTCCGTGTACCAGGCATACCTGATCAGTAAAGAATGCAACATGAGTTAGAAATCTTTGAAAAGGCTATTGTAGTAAAAAGATCCCTTGGAAAGGATAAGAGCAGAGTTTAAAAAATGTTAAGAAAAGGAAAAACAAGCCTGGATTTCTATGGGGCAAGAGGAATGAATTTTTCTCTTAGAAGTAGATCAGTACAGATCCGTGTATTCTAAAAATAGTTTTCATGGTGCTACACAACATGAATCAGACTGAAACTAAGTCACTGGTCCATATGTCTATTTCAGACACCCTGATTCTTATACTGTTGAAGTCTGACTCCTGCTGCTTACCCTGGCGACATCTGTCTCATCACTGCTGCTAAAAAGTAAGTAAAACAGATTGAGACTTGACTTAATGATGCTGCACACAGTGAAGTTTCAATGAAAATCCTACCCTGGTATTTAGGTCCTGATACAATCTTGAAGAAGACTTGGCATTTCAAGATTCTAAAATTCAAATAAAATTAAGCATAAGCTTCGGGGGTCTCTGTACATAAGATTCAGCTGTCCCATCTCCATACCCAGTTAAAAAAAAAATTATGCTTTTTTTTCCATGAAACAACCCAATCAGTGACGACAACATATAATCTCTTCTAACCTGGCAGCCCTGTATTTTGGAAACAAAAGAGTCTGATGTCTTACACACTAAATGATTTATTCTCTTTTTATATTTCCCCCATGTTTTGGAATACAAAGTACTGCCATACTTTCCGTTCTGCCATTTTTATACATTTAATGATGCAAGTGTAAAATAAATGACACAGTGTTTGGTGAAGGACATGAAACTGAATGAATCTGTCTCTTCAGACACTAAATGGTAGCAACTCTGCAGGCTTTAAAGAAACTTGATAGAATTTGAGCATGTAACGGAAATGAACAATAGTTTGCAGCATACATCTGTTGGTAAAAATTCAAAATGTCAATGCGTTATATTCATCCATGCTATCAAAACGTCCACTGAATTTAGTATAAAGTAATCCAGATGAGAAAAAAGGGGAAAAAAAAACAAAGACCACACGTGGACAGTGAACTCCCATCTCTCGCAGCGTTAGCGACATGTATGGAACAGATTGATGTTCACTCATCGATTCAGTATGGTACTTACCGCTAACGCCATTTTTTTTTTTTTTTTTTTTTAAGTAATTACAACTTAAGATGACGATGATGGTGATGATGTCTGACTGATTAATCACATCCAAAACTGATCGAGGATCACTCGTCAATCGCTGCATGATTGAAGATAGTCGAACCTTACAATCTAAACACGTCGTCACCATAAAGATCAACCATTTTCATGCTTGAAACTTCCGATCACGAATAAAGCTACACTTTGTTTGAAGGATGCAGTCTTAGACAAAACTTAGGCAGCATGACTTCAAAGTCTTAGACTGGAATTAGACTTGTATGCGATTTCGAAAGCAGTAGAATGGAAGCGACTTTTCACTGAAGAGTTGAGCAAGGACAATCTTCAATCAGGAGGAAAGAAACAGGGGTCACGTTGATTTTACCTCCAAGTCGAGAAGATTAGTCTTTCCCAGTCTTCTTCCAGAGTTGTTCTTGTCGACCTGGTTTAACAGGAAGGACTCGTAAAAACTAAATGTCATTCGCTGGTTCTGACAGAGATTCAGAGGTTAAACGCAAAATTCAATTAAACAAAACGTAGCAAAATATGGCGGAATGTTCGTCTAGGCATGCGCAAATTCGTTGCAATCGACTTTTAAGAACGACAACTCGTGAAAGATTTTTATGATTAAATTTATTATCGTTCGCTCTCTCTCTCTCTCTCTCTCTCTCTCTCTCTCTCTCTCTCTCTCTCTCTTTGCAACTGTGTATCGTCATACGTTCGATGATCAGTAGAAAGGAGGGGGAGAAACAACGTAGTCGATATACATTTCTTTTCAAAGAAATAATATGACCATTAAAGCATGGCGCTAATTACAATTCATACACTGAAGACATAGATACACGGATATCAAGGGCTACAGCTATTTTAACCAAAAGAAAATGATTCTACGTCATTTTTTGGAAGTCTAATCAAGAAAATTACGAACATTTTCTTTCAAAGACTATTGACAATACTATTAAAGTTGCTTTTTTTTTTCTTTTTTTTTTTGGCAAATGAAGAAAATCTGATATTGTTCACCACTTCGTGCATTTGAATGTCATTCTCAAATTGGAAAACGAACAAGTATTATATTTTACACTCTAGTCAGTTTAAGTCCGCTGAATTTTTGTGTGTAGGGGCAATACTTTTTCTAGCAATTTTCAACTTTTACTGCTGAAGTTACAAAAAGTACCTACATAACATCTTGCACACACGTAAAATCCCATCACCACTTTCGGAAGAGAAGGCCAGTTTGGCCTTTGGTAAGGGTGACACGTTGCACATAGCATGCGCCCCGCATGAGAAATTGAAAGAATGAAGGAAATAAGGAAACTGAGTGAATGAAATTTGACTGGAAATTTGACTTCTT
>JADBJO010002545.1:265000-272500 GCA_016801955.1 Conus betulinus
CCTAATCATACTGGGCCCTTGATGATACTGGCCCTGATGATACTGGGCTCAAATTAATCTGGGCCCTAAAGGAACTGGGCCATAATGATACTCGCAATATGATATTGGGCCATGATGATATTCGGACATAATGATACCTGGCCGTAATGAAACTCGGCCCTAATGATACTGGCCCTAATGATACTGAGCCCTAATGATACTGGGCCCTATTGATACTGGGCCCTAATGATACTGGGCCCTGATGATTCTGGGCCCTAATGATACTGAGCCCTTTTGATACTGGGCCCTAATGATACTGGGCCCTAATGATACTGGGCCCTAATGATACTGGGCCCTAATGATACTGGGCCTTAATGATACTGGGCCCTAATTATACTGGGCCCTAATGATTCTGGGCCCTAATGATACTGGGCCCTTTTGATACTGGGCCCTAATGATACTGGGCCCTAATCATACTGGGCCCAAATGATACTGGACCCTAATCATTCTGGGCCCTAATGATACTCGGCCCTAATGATACTGGGCCCTAATCATACTGGGCCCTAATCATACTGGGCCCTAATCATACTGGGCCGTGATCATACTGGGCCGTGATAGTACTGGGCCCTAATGATACTGGGCTCTAATCATACTGGGCCCTAATGACACTGGGCTTTAATGATACTGGGCCCTAATGGTACTGGGCCCTAATGATACTGGGCCCTAATGGTACGTGGTCCTAATGGAACTGGGCCCTTATGATACCGGGCTCTAATAATGCTGGGCCCTAATGGTACTGGGCTCTAATGATTCTGGGCCCTAATTGTACTGGTCCGTAATGATAGGCCTACTGGGCCGTAATGGCCCAAATTCGTTGTGAACAGCGGTGATGTGTTAAAAACAAAGAGGGTTCTCCATTTTCAGCTGTGCGGAATTTCCCTCTAGGTCGTTTAAGGATCATAATGTGTATCAGTTTAAAGAGCAAAAAATGCTCTTTTCAAATTTACTTCGTTTAAAAGTTCTTCAACAATTGTAAATATAATACAACTTCAGAAACGAGGAAAACTGTTTAATCAATCGTTTTACTATTCATTTGGCAGGTTTCGAGGATCACTGTGTACATTAGTTTAAAAGAGAGAAAAATGCTCTTTTCAAATCTAATTCGTCTAAAAGTTTTATAACAAGCAAAAAAAAAAAAATATATAATACAACATCAAAAACAAGGGCGTGGGGCGGGGGGAATCTTAAGTCAATTTTTTACCATTCATTCAACAGGTTTTGGACAGCCTATTCAAACACGTCTTACAGGAGATCTCTTCTTATCTCCCACAGCAGGCGGTTGTCCTGATCGGTCGACAACGATAAAGTGAGGAAGGGGATATGGGGAGTGAGGGGTGTGTGTGTGTGGGGGGGGGGGGGGGGGGGGGGGGGGGGGGGGGGGGGCGAGCGAGCAGTTGGGAGTCCGTGCCGTGTTTCCGTTACCTGCTTTAAGCCATGATTCCAAAGACTGTCGGTAAAAGGTTGTAAACGTTGTAATACGAAGAGCGACTGGTCTCTCTCTTTCTCCTCCTCTTTACACTTTCTTAACCAGTCGGTCGAAAAAAAAAAAAAAAAACTTAGGTAAAGGTAGTGCGATCGCTAGAAAAGAAAACGGAAAACAGAGAAGATGATTATTTTCGTGATTGTTTTTTGTTGCATTCACAAAATGGCTGACTTAAAAAAAAAAAAACAACAAAAAACATTAGTTCTATTTTCATTGACATGGAAAAATCTTTCATTGGACTGACTTTGTGACTATTCAAAAATTGTCCATTGACAACATAGCTGTCAGCTAATCTTTAGTATGTTAGAATACATTCATTTCTCGGTAAGTGTCTGTGTACTACTGATACCGTAACCGTAGATTTTGCGAACAGAATTTAGGGGGTAGGAGTAGTGTTAACTTCATAACTCAGAACTTTGTCTTGGAACACATGTTACTTTTAGCTTTTTTTTCTTGTTTGTTTGTTTGTTTTTAACTGTGGGTCTGGATGGGCATGAAAAGCACACACACACACACACACACACACACACACACACACACACACACACACACACACACACACACACACACACACACACACATACACACACACACTTTATCATCATATATATATATATATCCCCAAGGGGTTGAGCATATATATAGGCGTTTTATATATATATATATATATATATATATATATATATATATATATATATATATATATATCAAGAATAGTACTAAAACGCCTAATATATATTTTTTTAAAGTGCTCAACCCCTTGGGGAGCAACATCTGTTATAAATAGAATAGTACTAAAAACTTAAAATTTTTACCATACTATTTTAACAAATATATATATATATATATATGGTATACTTCCTATATATAGAGATTTCTAGAGAGAGAGAGAGAGAGAGAGAGAGAGAGAGAGAGAGAGAGAGAGAGAGAGAGAGAGAGAGAGAGAGAGAGAGAATGAGCGCACACATGAGTGTATTGTGAATAGAATAGAAGTTTAATGTCATGGAACCCAAAACTTCGACTCTCGATCGTGTATATCAAAACAATCATACTAATATTTTCTCTGTTAAACAGACATGAACATATCCAGCAACAAGATACTCAGCATCACCCGACAGAAGCGTCATTCAATAAAAAATAAATAAATAAATAAATAAACCAAATGTTTTCAGTTAATATTACGTTTACTTGTTAAGGTGTGTCTCGTCTTCCTGTTCATAACATCTCTCACATCTTCCAGTGTAAGTGTAGATACATGTAGGCGTGCTGGCTTGTTTGCTTCCTTGTGTGTGTGTGTGTGTGTGTGTGTGTGTGTGTGTGTGTGTGTGTGTGTGTGTGTGTGTGTGTGTGTGTGAGAGAGAGAGAGAGAGAGAGAGTGTGTGTGTTGCTGTTGTTGTTTTGTTTTTAAGTCTTTCCACATTACGTGATATTAGACAAAACCAAACAACAACAAAAAACAAACAAACAAACAAAAAAAGAAAAAGGAAAATGGGGACTGGGTGAAAAGGTTAAAACGAGTCAAAAGAATTTACTTACCTACAGCTATAACACAAAAATAGAAAATCCACTAATCAAAGATTAAAACAACAAACATATAATCTTCTGTCTCATCTCACCACTGACTGTTATCTATGTAAGTATATGCCAGTTGGACTTTTAGCTAAGTGCAAAAAAAAAAAAGTTTGTTTCACTTGCTGACAGGAAAACATTTTGAATGGGCTTCACAGACGTATTTGGAATGAATTTTCTCATTACGTTTTCACAAAAGAATGTGATCAGTTGATATGCTATGACCACGTATGCAATGTATATTTTTGACATACTTTGTTTTAAAACAATCCAATTTCCATCTACAAATCAAGGAACTTATCTGTCTCTACGATTAATGTTTTGATCGTACTTACTTAAATTTTCATGAATATTTTTCATTTCATCGAGAGTAAACAAAACACCCACTTTCTCTTTCTATCAAATGAAAATTAGAAAATTTACTTTTTCTGCCAAAGTATAGCACTCTTGCACTGACACAGAGAAGAAGTTAAAAAATGCGAATCTGATAATAGTTTTGCTCCTGTCTTTGCTAGAACATCAACCTTTTCATCATAATATAATCCACAATGGGAGGGCACCCAAAGAAATGTTATTTCAGTGTCTCTGACTGAGAGGAAATGTACTAAATTGTTTATTTCAGTGATCATCTCAGGTCGAACTTTTAATTTAAAATTCTTCATTGCAGTAAGAACTGACTTGGAATGTACACATAAAACAACTTTAAATCAATTTTGAGGGTAAATCAACAACAAACTTTAAAGCCATGATTATAGCAGTTAACTCAGCAGTGAATGTAGATTTTTTTTTTTCGAGATAATACTTCTCTTTGTTGAGACCTGGGATAATGTATGCCGCACCTGTATGTTCATTGATTAATGATTCATCAGTGTATATCTTAAAATGGTTGGAATAGTGATCATGCAAATGCATTTTAATATTGGATAATAACAAATTAGTATTTTTAGCCTTTGTTAAATCTGTATGCTCAATATCAAAATGTGCTCGTATAGTTTCCAGGGAAGGATAGGAGACACAATAGATCTTTCTGCAATAGATGTTAGTTTGACATCTGAGGATTCTAGAATCGTGGAAGTATATGTTCTTAGAGTCGTTTGAGATGATATGTTTTTTAGCTCCTTTTGGGAAAATCAGTGTCCGATTTCATATTTATTGTTGTCTATAGTAGAACTTCTTATAACAAATTTGGTGCATGCGAGATTCTATATATTTTCCCGGTGGTAATATCCCAGCAGCACTGTATACTTTTGTACAAGAGGCAGGGACTGGTAGTCCCATGGCTATCTCATATGCTTTGGAATCAATACTTTGAAGAACGTGAAGTGTATTCAGTAAGTATTTGGGTGCACTGAAGAACACCTCTTGTGCATACGTTAATTTTGATCTAACCAGTGCAGTAGAAAGGTGCAAAAGAGTGACTGTGCCCTAGAAAGGTGCAAAAGAGTGACTGTGCCCTGAGCCCAAGCATGCTTGTTAATAATCTTTAATAGATTTAAAGTTTTTCGAGCTTTTGTTAGAATAGACTTTATATGAAAATTCCATGACAACTTTGGTGTTAAAATTTACTCCAAGAAATTTCACTATTTTGGTATATTTGATGGGTATGCTGTTGACTTGAAATAAAGGCGTGTGTGTGTGTGTGTGTGTGTGTGTGTGTGTGTGTGTGTGTGTGTGTGTGGTGTGTGTGTGTGTGTGTGTGTGTGTGTGTGTGTTATTGAACTCCTTTCCTCCGTGTCCTAGTTAGAATCAAAAGATTAATCAAACTTAAAAATCGTGTGGTAATAAGGAATCTTTTCTAATGTCCCTTCACATATGAAGGTCGTTGTAGACATCTAATTGAGTCCTTTTCACAATGTTCAAATGTGGTTATCAAAAAGAAATACAAAAAAGAAAGAAAAGGAAATGGAAGAAAGAAAGAAGAGTGGGGGAAGAGGGGTTAAGTAGCAGAGAGGGGGGGCAGCTGGACAGTTTGTAGGAGGGAAAATGATGATTGATGGGAGGGACCAAAGATGAAAATCTCTGAAGTAATCTACAGTATATTAGAACAAAATAATTGACTTGATGGATGTTGCAAAAGGTTGGTCGTTGAATTAATAAGAGAATTAATTGATGACGATTAAAAATATAAATAAATAGATAAATAAACGAATGAACGAACAAATAAATAAGTTAATACATATCAATTACTTAATGCATCAACTTGTCAAATCAACAACAATGCACAGTAGTCCAGATTGCAGGCGCATTGATAAAAAATCTCTCTCTCTCTCTCTCTCTCTCTGTGTGTGTGTGTGTGTGTGTGTGTGTGTGTGTGTGTGTGTGTGTGTGTGTGTGTGTGTGTGTGTGTGTGTGTGTCCCCACTCCTTCTTTTTCTCTCTCCAGCTGGCTCCAATTCTTTGTCTGTCAGTGCTTTAGTCAGCTTTATACATCTAATACTACTTCAAAGCACAGTTTGAAAGTCAGCATCTGTCAGTTTCACACTGGTTCATGAGGTGATTCCGCATATCAATTACTTTAATGCATCAACTTGTCGAATCAACAACAATGCACAGTAGTCCAGATTGCAGGTGCATCGATAAACGTTATCTTTCACATACTCTCTCTCTCTCTCTCTCTCTCTCTCTCTCTCTCTCTCTCTCTCTCTCTCTCTCTCTCTCTCTCTCTCTCTCTCTCTCCACGTCCTTTCTCTCTCCGGCTGGCTCCTATTCTTTGTCTGTCAGTGCTTTAGTCAGCTGATACTATACATACAAACATACACACATACATAATGAAATAGATAAACAAGTAACATAAAAGTGAAGGGGAAAAAATCGACGTTCCTAGCATCTGTAAATGGCACAACAATTTCTCGTCAAAAACGTCCCATTAAATCCCAGTAAAAAAAAAAAAAATGACTTTATATCATGGCATATATATCATGGCATATATCACAATTTCGACAATATTTGGAGCGTAATGAATTGTATGGAAGTCCAGTCTGAAAGCCAGACTTTATTCGAACCGGTCTACTGCAGATCAAAACAAAAATCTGATCGAGATTTTTTTTACTCACGCGCGTGCGCATGTGTGTGTGTGTGTGTGTGTGTGTGTGTGTGTGTGTGTGTGTGTGTGTGTGTGTGTGTGTGTGGGTGGGGGAGGGGGGGGGGGCGTGCGTGCGTGCGTGCTTGTTTGCGTGCGTGCGTATGTGTACGTGCGTGCGTGCACGCGTGCGCGCGTGTGTGTATTGTGTGTGTGTGTGTGTGTGTGTGTGTGTGTGTGTGTGTGTGTGTGTGTGTGTGTGTATGTGTGTGTGTGTGTGTGTGTGTGTGTGTGTGTGTGTGTGTGTGTGTGTGTGTGTGTGTGTGTGTGTGTATGTGCGCGCGCATATGCGTGCGTACGTATGTGTACGCGCGCGCGCGCGGGCGGCGGCGCGTGTGTGTGTGTGTGTGTGTGTGTGTGTGTGTGTGTGTGTGTGTGTGCATTCATGTACCCCCCTCACTGATGGTCCACAAAAGTTCATGTTTACAATCCCTAAAACTCAATACTTTCGTATTATTTATTTACGGTCGAACCTCGAGAGGGCCCCAGCGATGAACCCCACTCTTTTGGATTGCGTATGATGTCAAATTCAATGTCAGGGTCAGAGCTGGCAGTGACGAAGTGGGAAAAACGCCCCTATATAAAGAGAAGCCCCCGCAATGCAGATATCGTGACGAAGCAAAAGTTGCACGACTGAGCGGAGGACTTTAGTTCGGTTGGCCCTGTTTGTTGGTTTCTTGTTCAGCATTGGACACAAAGTTTCGACCATGGCATCCAGAGACCGGGCTGCCCAGCAGCTTCAGGAGTATAAAGACTCCAACTCTGTAAGTCCCAACAGCGTGTTCTAGATTCGATTCAGCCATTTTGTTCTTTTTTCTGTTTTGTTTTGTTGTTTTTTGCTTTAGAATTCTTCTGAAACATATGTTGCATATACTGTTAAGTATTAGTCTTATGTTTTGCAAGGTTTTGTCGGTGAGAATAAAAGATGATGAAATATTTAGAATACAATATCACAGGTAAGAAAAGAAGAAAAGAAAGAAAGAACCTGGTTTGCTGAACTTGCATGAAAAAAAAAACTCCATTAGAACTGCAAATATCGAGTTTAGATGTTTGTTACGTGCGTTAGATAAAAATTCTTTCACAAATTACGTCATTGTGTAGAAGTATTACAAATCTTGTTCTACAAAAAGACTGCATTGATTAAAAAAAAAAAAAATGTGGAGAACGTTGTAGACAAGCAAATATGCCTTAGTTTACTGTCGTCGGTGATGATGATGTCGACGCTGCTGCTGCTGCTATGGCAGTAGAAAAATTGCTAGTGATCGTGAATTCCGTGATTCGCGTGTGAACGCGAATTTTTTTTTTTTTTTTTTTCAAATTTGCACCCCCAT
>JADBJO010002545.1:275000-292500 GCA_016801955.1 Conus betulinus
AGTATTTCGTAGCCCGCTACAGACATGCATATGTACATTCTTGTATTTCTACTGTCACCCTATCACCTATCACCTATCCCGGAGTCATGAAGACCGATGGGGCGCCACAGAAGACTATGCACCAGCTTCCTCCACACCTCCCGGTTCTCAGACGCTCTTGAGCAGTATAGTAGCTGAGCGTGAGGCCAGTCCATGCACTGATGTTGTCCTCCCATCTCTTTCTCTGTCTTCCTCTCTTTCTGCCTCCTCGCACTGTTCCTTGTAGAATGGTTTGGGCAAGTCCCGCAAAACATGGACATTCTGCTGTCCCAATCGGAAAATTAGCACATTTTCATTGACTGCTAGGATGAACGAACAGATCAATGACAAAACAGAGCCAAGCCATGCGTATGAACGCGACCGCCAGGTTAGGACGAGCGATCCAAGGAGTGTGAAACTGCCTGACCACGTCAACGCCTGAAGGGGGTGGATGCGTCGTGAATTTCAAGGCGTTGACGAATCGGAAAGGTCGTAGGGGGGGTTAAGGTGTATCCATCTCCACCCTTCCCGTCCTAGCCCTCACAGTTTACCCACGGCAAAACTAACCGGGTCTGAACGATTCTCAAGCGATTTCTTGCATGGACACCGCAAACCGATTCGTGAAGAATCGCCCCCAAGCGTTTTGGTTCAACCAAGACTACCTCGCTGTGTCATCTGAAGTGCTTGGTACCGACCAGGGTAGTGCTGTCATCACTGGATTTTGTCTGGAATTTACTTTCCCTCGAGCCAGCGATGACTGGCTGCTAATTTGCGCATCTGTTACAAAGCATAATGGCTGCCGTCTAAAGCAAAGACCAAAACAAACAGCTTATTTACGTTTTGGCGGACCAAACTATTCAAAAGAAACTAAAAACGCCTTCAGTCGCCTTTGCAAACGTCAATGTACATAACTTTACACGTGCAAGAGGGGGTAACCCTGCTTTGATTATTATTATTTTTTTTTAAACTTTGAAACAGCCCCATGTAATAAAGCGGCGGAGCAGGATAGTGCGCAATGGTCACACCATCTTTCTGAATTACATAGGCGCTAACTTTCGCCGCCGCATACCTCGAGTACTTTATGGGTCCATCTCGGAGGTCAAAAGAGTGTTGGCGCACTACTACTACTACTGCAAGTATAACCGGGGCCAAAACGGTTGTAAACTGTACAAATACTTACCAACGGTTTCAACCGTTTCGAATACCGGTTTCAGTATAAACTCCTTTGTCTCTTTCCTCTTTCCTCCCCCCCCCCCCCCCCTTTTTTTTTTTTTTATGATTTATTTATTTTATTTTTTGACCTCTCGAATCACTCCCCCTTTCCATCCACTCGCTAGTTTAAGGCACGGTTTCAGGATTCACTTCAGTTTATTGTGTTCCGTTTTGTCCTTTGCCGTTTTGCCCTCTCCATTGTTCTAGCCTTCCCCCTCCCCCCCCCCCCCCCCCCCCCTCCGTTTTGTTTTGATTCCTTCTTTTCATAAGTCGTCTAGTTCGCCCCCCCCCCCCCCCCCCCCCCCCCCCCCCCCCCCCCCCCCCCCCCTGGCAATGTCAGTTCGCCCTTTTCTCGAGTCCGTTTTAAAAACTATATATATAAAACAAATGCAAATTAGCGCTTTATTGCATCGTATGCAAAACCTGCAACTGTTTTTCTTTTCAACTTGGAGGCATGTTGTGTCGTATCGTTTTCGTAGCGCACAAAACTTAACGGTTTTTGGCGGCCGTTTTGTTGTTAAGACATGGAGTTTTGTGTACTTTTTACAAGCAGGCACGGAAAGAGTGTTTTGTTTACATGGCTGGTGTTATCGTATCCATCGGCTTCAGAGTGAATGAGTAACGGAGGCAAATCAAGTTAGTGACTCCATAGATCGTACCAGCCACCGTGGCGAAGTGGTTGGCGTTGCGGTCTCCCGGCTTGGGAGTCGTCGGTTCGAATCCCATCAGAGCCATGTGGCTCCGACTGGCTCCTAGTTGAGTTTGCTACGGGCTCAGCTGGGAAGATTGGGACCACTTTCAAGTTTCATTCATATCTCTGGTACTGTTGCTCCAATTTCCTGACCAACACTGCAGCTGACTGTATTTCTCGGGCCTGGTTGACGCCGAGATATATGATGAAGTGAGTGTAGAGTACAGCCCTGTTATGCAGTCTCAAAGGGCACGGTCCTTCAAAATTTGCTCTTAAGGTGACCTCAGTTTCGATGTCCTCTCCACGTCTGTGGCCTTTGTGTTTGATTCTGCGATCACCGGTATCGGCAAATCCATGGGGGCTGTCGTTGGATGGACATGGTGGTGCCCCAGGAGGGAGAGCTCACTCACGCCGGCTCCACGACTAAGCCATTAATGTCGTCAGTATGGGGGCTTAGTAGGTGGCGTCCTGCGTATGTTGGATCAGGACAGGCACCACGAAGCGGCAGCTCAGTGTCTCCTCTCCGGTGGGTTACCTTCTGACGGCTCAGGACTGTTAGCTGTGGATTGCCGGTGTTTGGGCTTTGGCGGGCCGGGACCGGACTGTGGCTGTGGACGGGGGATCGGAATGAGCGGCGTGGGCACTGAGGTACAGACGATGGGACAAAAAAAAAAAAAAAAAAAAAAAAAAAGGAAAAAAAAAAAACCTTCTGTGAATGAAACTCGCTGAAAATGGAGCTCGCCACATGAACGACATTTCTGAAGATAAATTTATGATGGAGCATAAAGGATACAAAACGTACGCATCGAAGGAGTCGCCGTGATTTTTCAGTTGGTTCAAAAGTGTTAACCCTTTTCAGCCCCTCTCCCTCTACATACCAAGTTAGTACACACACACACACACACACACACACACACACACACACACACACACACACACACACACACACACCAACGGGCAAACGAAATTTCACCGAAATCTTCTTAATAAAAATTAAAAAAGCACCAAACGATTAAAATCCGCCAGTTTGCTGTACAAAGGCCTGCTTAGGTCCATTTGGCGAGTCCAAACATCTGCTGCTGAAAAAGACATTTGTTCTGAATTTCGCTGGTCTGTTCTGTATGGAAAACCCAAAGCAGCGCTCTGAAGTCTTCACAGAATGAAAACGCCAAAGGCAGCACACCTACGCTGTACATCATCAGCATCGCACGTAGAAATGAAGACACAATCCCGAGTGTGTACGCTCAACACACAACATCGTGACTGATGAAGACTTAACGCTCATCATCATCGCCTATTACCCCTCCTGGGTACAGGCCGCCAACCAAGGACCTCCAGGCATCTCTGTCCTGGGCTCTTTTCCTCCAGCTGGTTCCAAGTCATCCCCATGTTCCTGATGTCTGCTTCCAGGTCCCTGCGCCAGGTGTTCCTTGGCCGACCTCTTTTTCGTTTTCTTTTTCCTTGGGGGTTCCATGTTAGGGCTTGTCTGGTGATGTTGCTTGCAGGCCTCCGTAGGGTATGTCCAATCCAGCCCCAACGTCTGTTCTTGATTTCCCTGTTCTGCGGGCAGCTTGGTTTGTTCTCTCCAGAGACTTTAGCTAGCAGACCTAAACTCTGCACACATCACATAGCAATAATAAAGACATCGCACGTACATTCGACACGCATCATCACATAGTAAGACCACGTATACACCACCCACAGCATCACACACAGCCAAATGAACAGCCCTGAAATACTGTACACTTATTTTTCGCCACCAGCCTTTGGCTAGTGATTCGAAAGTGTGATGAGCCAAACATAATCGTTGTTCATCGTTGTTTCGTATGCATAGAACAACATGGTACCTTAAAGACGTGATGACATAGAAAACATAATTCGTTGTTTATATTGGATCAAATAATCAAGTGACGAAATGGAATTGAAATCGTCAATTTGAGATTGAAAATACCGTATGATCTGACCAGAACGAATTTGTCATACAGTCTGGGCAAAAAAAGAATCAGTGCCCTTGACATCTTTTCTTTGAAAAAAAATCGTGTTCATCGTATGCATAGAACAACATGGTACCTTAAAGACGTGTATTGCACATAGAATGTACATCACAAGTTTTACTTGCTTACCGTCAATTCTGACTTGTATCAGGTGCGCCTGAGCGCGTGCGTGTGTTTAAATAGCTGGAATATGTTTTCAGTTTGTGGAGCTGGGATTTGCTTCTACAGCGCTCAGCAGTCTGTACATCCAGAGAGCCTTTTCTAGTACAGAGATCGTCCTTACATTAGGTTCTACTTACACCAGATGAAAGAAAGAAACCTTAATGCAAACCAAGGACCATTTTTATTGGAAACACGACAGCAAGATCGAGACAGCTCGTTTGTTTTTTCTTATGTGATACACAAGTTGCTTTCTGTAATTTTTTTTTTTTACTGTGTGTTGATTCCAAATCTGTTTTACAATCTCTGGAGCGTTGGGACTGCAAAGCTAGAAAAGATTTGCTTTTTGAAAGAAAACATTTACTGCATTGTTTCATAATTCTAGGCATAAGAATTGATTTTTTTGTTGGGTTCCTCTCAATGTGGTATGGAATTGCGCAGACAGTCTTGCAAAAGGAGGAGCAAATAGAAACGCGAAAATTTATTTAAAAATCCCTTAAATTTGTCCTCTTGTGAATTAATCCACATCATGGGAAAGTATATACATAAGCAGAATTTCAGTATTTAAAAAAAGGCTACTTTATCATTGTGCCCAAGGCACATTGATAGATTTATTCATAAATTCAGTCTGAATACTTGGAACACTTAATATTCTTATGGTTTTACTTGTACGTGCAGAGAAAACATTTCTGTGAATCATCTTCTGTTTGAATGCGCAGTGTTGACCTCGCTCAATCAGGAGAGAAAGGTATTGAGATAAATAACTTTGATATGTCATACTGACTTATGTGGTTCATATGTTGCTGAAATTGCCATGGTTATTTCGCAGTCGCAGGCTGGCAACGTTTTTTTATAAAGATCAACAATTTTGTGTACCATTAGGGTATTTCACTTATTAAAATGTGAATATAATGTGGATTTGAAAGTACTAAAATATTAGATAAGTTGAGTGTGGAGCTTTTTTTTTTTCTTCTTTCTATTTTTAGTTTAAATAAGTGTCTAATATCATCGGGCGATGAAAAGAAAATTAAACAAACCACTGATCTGAACTGAACTCGTTTTTTTTTTTTCTCTCTTTTATATTGACAATTTTCATTCTTAAAAAAAACTGCGTTCTTCTTAAAACGAATGATTCCTTTTTTCTCAACGTTGGTCACGTACTATTTTCGGTTATATAGATGGGCTTTCAGTATTGACTCGCATCCACAATTCAGATTGCTTGTTGACACGCTCGGGTTTTTCGTTATGAACCCACTACGTGGGGCAGCTTTTTGCGTTTTTAACGCTTTCGCTGTGTGTGTGTGTGTGTGTGTGTGTGTGTGTGTGGTTGTTCTCCAGTTTAACGTCTTCCCACTAAAAGTGATATCAGACGATGTGAGTGTGCGCGCACGCATGCGTGTGTGTGTAGGTGTGTGTGTGTGTGTGTGTGTGTGTGTGTGTGTGTGTGTGTGTGTGCGTGCGTGCGTGTGTGTGTGCGTGCGCGCGTGCGTGTGTGCGCGCGTGTGTGCGTGCGTGTGTGTGTCTCTGTCTGTGTGAACATGTGCTTGCCTGTATGATTCAATTACATTACAATAACAAATAAAGCAAACACCCCCCCCCCCCCCCCCCCCCCCCCCCCCCCCCCCGCACCTCAGAAAAAACATTAAAATGAAAAAAAAAATCCAATTACACAATATGTAAAACTAGAGAGAGAGCGTCCAATGGCCACTTTGTCAGTTCTTGAGCACTGTCAATCATATTTGGATAGGTAGTACGATGCAGGTCAATTAATGTGTAGGACGAAACGGTTAACCACTCAAAAAAAAAAATTGTTTAACATGTATGTGTATGTGTGTGTGTGTGTGTGTGAGTGTGTGTGTGTGTGTGTGTGTGTGTGTGTGTGTGTGTGTGTGTGTTCACCTCCAAAGTTTCTGCCCTGGATGTCGATGCTTGCGAATGCTTTTATCGCGGAAACCTTGTGGTTTTGCCGACAGGAAATACTGGAAGCGCAGGAAATGTTACACCAAACAGCAAGGCTGTGTGACCCGATACTACGACTTGGGTTCAGACTTCGGTTTTGAAACAAAGTAAAGTAGTAGCAGTAATAGTCTTAGTAGTAGTAGTAGCAGTAATAGTAGTAGCAGTACCAACAGTAGAGTAGTAGCAGCAGCAGCAGCAGCAGCAACAATTTGGGCTGCCAAAAGTGTCCTGTCACTGTGTTATATACGATTTCAAACCATAACTAACGTTGTAGAGTATTGCATAAGCCGATTATTCTTGAAAGGTTTACTCACAGAATTAAAAGAAAATCCGTATTGTAGGCTTATTTAGTCCACAAGATCTTCCAAAAGATGAGTATTTTGTGCATTTTTAGTCTACAAAAAAAGCATTTCCGATCATGTGCAACTGTGGTTACTGCATGGATTTCCTCATGCTTATGTATGAGTGAGTGTGCTGTAAAGGTCTGACACTTTCTCGTTTTATTAAAAAAAAGTGACCAGAGTAACTATTTCGTCCAGGTCAGTGACTTCCCAGTCTATTAAAAATTTTACAGGTCTGTTTTAAATATCCCCGTAATCTTTTTGAGGGGGGGGGGGGGGGGGGGGGGGGGGGGGGGGGGGGCGAGGCGAGTGTAAAATTAAAATGTGTTCTGAGCAAGTCCTGTTCATTCGTGGGTACATAAAACTGTTCGTCGTCGCTCGAGAGCCTCAGGTTAAGCAGAACGAAGTCTGGCCATTTAACGTTACCAGAGGAGAACACTCGAGAGATGATGTCGTCACACAAGAGATGTGAAACATTTGGATGGATGTTGCGCTTTTGCATTTGGCGAGAGGACTTTGATTTCAACTCGGCCAGTTTTGACCTCCGCTCGCCTTGGCGAGTTTAAAATGGTCCCCCGTTTCGGGGGAGATTTAGACTCTTTGGCGAGCGGAGTTTGATTTCAACTCGGCCAGTTTGACCTCCGCTTGCCTTGGCGAGTTTAAAATGGTCCCCAGTTTCGGGGAAGATTTAAACTTCAGTCCAGAACATGTCCGCTTGACCCAAATCGCACAGCATCACTGGTCCGTGATTTCGTTGAAGATGTGAGCCCGTACAATCATTTCACATAGTTTAAACCATGAGGAAGACCTAAGCCCATGCAATTCATTTCACATACCCACATGATGAATCATTGAGCACAGCACTTCAAACAATGATGATGAAGACCTGAGAGATACCCGTACAATCTTTCACAGTTTTTTAAACACATGATGAAGACCAGCCTATCATTTCAATACTTTAAACACATTCACATACAATTCATTTCACATACTTCAAACAAATGATGAAGACCTGAGCCCATGCCATGCATTCATTTCACATACTTCAAACACATGATGAAGACCAGAGGCCATACAATTCATTTCACATACTTTTAAACGCATGATGAAGACCAGAGGCCATACAATTCATTTCACATACTTTAAACACATGATGAAGACCTGAGCCCACAAAATTCATTTTCACATACTTTTAAACACATGATGAAGACCTGAGCCCATACAATTCATTTTACATACTTTAAATACATGAAGACCTGAGCCACACAATTTATTTCACATACTTTTAAACACGTGATGAAGGCCAGAGGCCATACAATTCTTTTTACATACTTTAAACTCATGATGAGGACCTGAGCTACACAATTCATTTCACATACTTTAAACACATGATGAAGACCTGAACCCACACAATTCATTTCACATACTTTAAAAACACATGATGAAAAACCAAGTCCATACAATTCATTTCACATACTTAAAACACATGATTAAGATCTAAGCCCATACGATTCATTTCACATACTTTAAACACATGATGAAGACCAGAGCCACACAATTCATTTCACATACTTTAAACACATGATGAAGATCCGAGCCCATACAATTCATTTCACATGCTTTAAATATATGATGAAGACCTGAGCCCATACAATTCATTTCACATACTTTAAAACACATGATGAAGACCTGAGCCCATACAATTCATTTCAATTACTTTAAACATTATGAACACCTGAGCACACACGATTCATTTCACATACTTTAAACACACGAACACCTGAGCCCACACAATTCATTTCACATACTTTCAACAGATGATGAAGACCTGAGCCACACAATTCATTTCACATACTTTATTCACGTGACAGCAAACGCACACTCCAAGCACATCAGGTAATGATGACGAAGAAAGCTGGTATATTTGTACTCTGATGTAGATCACACAATAACCGTGAAGACATATGCAAGTGCATGTACACTTCTGAAAACATCACACAATAAAAATGAAGACCTAAGTCAGCACGTAGAGACTTCACATATATCGCAATAGTAACGAAGACCTAATCTAGCACATCTTCACTCTTCGTATATCACAATGATATTTAAGACCTAATTAACACATGGACGCTCCACGGTAATAAGGGAGATCTCAGTCAGCACATAAACACTCTACATACATTCCGATGATGACGAAGATCCGAGTTAGCATATACACACTCTACAAACATCCCGATGATGACGAAGACCCAAGTTAGCACATATACACTCTACCTACATCACAATGATATTGAAAATCTAAGTTATCTTATATACACCCTACATACATCATAATGGTATTGAAAATCTAAGCATATAGACATTCTACATACATCACAATGATATTGAAAATCTCAATCAGCAAATATACACTCTACATACATCACAATGATATTGAAAATCTAAGTTATCATATATATACTCTACATACATCACAGTGATATTGAAAATCTCTAAGCATATATACATTCTACATACATCACAACGATACTGAAAATCTCAGTTTCTTATATACACTCTACATACATCACAATGATATTGAAAATCTAAGTTATCTTATATACACTCTACATACATCACAACGATACTGAAAATCTCAGTTAGCATATGTACACTCTACATACATCACAATGATACTGAAAATCTGAGTTTGCATATGTACACTACATCACAGTTATATTGAACATCTAAGAATGCACATTTCTACATCACAATGATCATGAAAACGTGAGCCAACAAATGCACACTATATACATCACACAAAGAGGAAGGGGTAAGTCAACTGTGTGTGTGTGTGTGTGTGTGTGTGTGTGTGTGTGTGTGTGTGTGTGTGTGTGTGACATTAAAACGAAGACCTGAGGCAACACATCTACACTACATACATCACATTAATAATGTAAAACTCATTTAGCACGTGCACACTTTGCAAACACATGTACACTATATATACATCATACAAAGATAAAGACCTAAGTCAACACGTGTACACTATATATACATCATACAAAGATGAAGAGCTAAGTCACCACATGTACACTCTAGATACATTACAGTAATGATGCAGACCAAAGTTAACACATGTACACTCTACACACACATGTACATTATAGATACATCACATAAAGATGAAGACCTAAGTCAACACATGTGCGCTACATACATCACAGTCATAATGCAGACCTGAGTTAGCACGTGTGCATTCTACATATATCACATTGATAACGAAAAAATTGAGCCAACACATGTACACTCTACAGATATTGACAATAAAGATGATCTAAATGTGCACGTGTACACTTGCGTACATCACACCACACAGTGAAGACAGAGATCGAACCGACGTATGCACGCTCTACGTACATCACAACAACATTGAAGACCTGAGTCGGCGCATGTACGCTCTACATACACAATACAATCGTAACCAAACACATGTACACTGTACATACACCACACAATGATGATGACGACTTGACCAACACATATACACTGTACACACATCACACGATGATGAAGACCCAACCGAACACGTGTACATTACACATACATCGCACAGTGACAACGAAGACCTAACCAAACACATGTAAAGTGTACACACACTACACAGTGATGCTGAAGACCTAACCAAACACATGTACACTCTACATACATCACACACGGAGGATGAAGACCTAAGCAAAGACATGTACACTGTACATACATCACACACTGATCCCGAAGACCTAACCAAACGCATGTACACTTTACATACATCACACACTGATGCTGAAGACCTAACCAAAGACATGTACACTGTACATACATCACACACTGATGATGAAGACCTATGCAAAGACATAACCTGTACATACATCACACACTGATGATGAAGTCCTAACCAAACGCATGCACACTGTACATATATCACACAATAATGATGACGAAGACCTAGGCCAGCTAAACGCACACTGTTGTACACACGACACACAGCTATAATGAAGACCTGAGCTAGCATGCGTACATCACAACAGTAATGAGCTTTTGATACATGCGACGCAAAAATTAATGGCATGACTAGGCACAATGTGTGTGTGTGTGTGTGTGTGTGTGTGTGTGTGTGTGTGTGTGTGTGTGTGTGTGTGTGTGTGTGTGTGTGTGTGTGTGTGTGTGTGTGTGTGCGTGCGTGCGTGTGTGTGTGTGCGCGCGCGCGCACGTCCGTTCCAAATGGGAGCTCAGCACTCTCTCACTGTCGCCGCCACCTGCCGGTCGAAGCCTTTTGTTCAGAGCGGGGTCCTGTCCACAGATGGTTTACGAGATTTGCTCATTATTCTCATGGCAATAGTCCAAATTTTCGGACGACAATAGATTGTGAAGGGGGGGGGGGGGGGGGGGGGGGGGGGGGGGGGGGGGGGCTTTAGAAAAAAAACACAAGAAAAAAAAAAGAAATCAATCGATCGGAAGTACACACACACACCACACACACACACACACAGAGAGAGAGAGAGAGAGAGAGAGAGAGAGAGAGAGAGAGAGAGAGAGAGAGAGAGAGAGAGAGAGCGTCTGGAAGTAGTACTGCGACAGTTTTGTATGTCAGTAGGTTTTTTTTTTCTTGAAAGCGCGAGACCAACATTTCTGACACACAGAACACAAGGGGAAAGAAACGATGTTGGCGTCTTCTTTTCGCATCTTCATTAGGAATGACTTCGAACCGTTCACATCTCATGTGTTGGCCAGTGAAATAGCAAGGAACTTTCGTCATGTGGAAAGAGATTACTGCATTGATATCAGTGTGCAAGTTTCCCCCCCCCTTTCTCCCCCCCCCCCCCCCCCCCCCCTTGCCCAGGAGTTAAGGGAGATAAATAAGGATCGTGCAACGGCAGTATTCTTTTCAGAAAGAAGGTGCCAGCAGCACATGACCTAAATAATTATGACAATGACGTCGTTCATTTGTAAACTGTCTGGCCTGAGGGGGGATGGCGTATTCATACATTCCCACACAGATCACTCGAGTTGTATATGATAACATTAAAGGCATTACACGCATATTATATATATATATATAGATAGAGAGAGAGAGAGAGAGAGAGAGAGGGACAGATAGATGTTCCTTGCATACATGCGTGTTATGACACATTATTTACCTCCAAGTTGACAAAACATAGGTTGAAATGTTGAAATGAATCGCAGTTGGTCACACTTCTTTCCAAAACATGTCTGGGGGTTGGAAAATTAAAAAAAAAAAAAAAAAAAAGAGGGGGGGGGGGGGGGGGGGGGGGAGCGCTACAGAGATTGACTGGTTTGATTACAAATCTGAAATAAATGTTAACGAACCGCCAAGAGACACGTGGACGAACGAGTCACAAGACTTGTGACTCGATCGTTCGTCCGCGTTTCTCTTGGCGGTTCGCTAATATCAATTATTTAAGATTTGTTTAGATTTTCCGCCTGCAGTCGTCTCACTTTGCAACTAGGTCTGGTTTGATTACAACATCAAAGTGGCAAGCGAATGTTTTTTTTTTTTTTTTTAATTAGGGTAGGGTGGGGGTGGGGGGATACGACGGGAGCGACAATCTCATACGCTGTCTCCATTTGCCTCTCCTCCGCCCCCATTGTCTCTCTCACCTCCTCTACTGTCTTCTCCCACCCCCCCCCCCCCACCACCACCACCGCCGCTCCCCGGTTCACCCCCTTCTCTACCCCCACCCCCACCCCCTCCGAACAAGATGGTCTCTCATCGTTTGAAGAAGAGAGAGAGAGAGAGAGAGAGAGAGGCAGACTGCGAACAGAGGTGAGTTGAAACATAATGGATTTTAATAAAGTGGTGTTCTCAAACAAGACTTAACGGATGAGAAGGGAATATTTGAGCTGGAGGGTAGGGGTGTGATGGGGGGGGGGGGGGGGGGGGGTGGATATCAGGTCATACTTTTGGCGACAGGTTGATTGCGTCACATGGCCTAAAAAAATAACTTTATCACTGTGTCTTCTTATCACTTACGATCAGAAACGCTCCCGGTATATCATCTCTTAAAAAAACAAACAGACAAACAAACAAAAAATAACGGTCTTCCACAATGTAAACTACAAGCGTAAGGTGGGATTAGATTACCGTCTGTCGAATCTCCGCATGCTAAGAATAGGCATGCGTATGCATTAATTGCAGGTGTTGCTGGTTGATGTTTTTCCTCAAATGTCTCTTACAGAACGACAGCTTTATTCTCTATTTTATTTTAGGAGGAGTAGCAGTAGTGGTAGTAGTAGCAGTAGTAGTAGTGGTAGTGGTAGAAGTAGTAGCAGTTGTAGTAGTAGTAGTAGTTTTTGGCAACGGTTATCCAGTCTATTGACGCACGGCAGCGAAGGAATTATTTCACGTTTACCACAATAGTTTTGTTAGAATGAGTATTACACCCACCCACTCCATCCCCCCCTCCCCACCCTCTCTGCCACGCCTATCCCTTCACCCGTTCTGTCTGTCTTCTTTCACTCACACACACACACACACACACACACACACACACACACACACACACACACACACACACACACACACACACACACACACTCTCTCTCTCTCTCTCTCTCTCTCTCTCACTCTCACACTCACTCACTCACTCACTCAAAACATACGCGCGCGCGCGCACGCGCGCGCGCACACACACACACACACACACACACACACACACACACACACACACACACACACACACACACACACACACACACACACACACACATACATCCAGATGTATCCTGTCGCAAGTGTCGGGGTCAGCAATCCACGGGCAGCTCTTGGTACAAAATCTCTCCATGGGACAACCCTTTGGAGTAGACCCTGCATCGCCGCTGGGTCACTTGGGTGACGTTGATCGGTGTGAGTGAAACTTCAAAATGGGCGCTTCCTACCAGTCACAGGATATTACTGTATTTGGTTTTTGGGGTTGGGGGGGGGGACAAATATTGGCTGTACAGGATTAAAAAGAGATTTCCTTTGGGGCGTCAGGTCCCTGAAGACAATGGGTTTAACTTGTTTCTGACCAAGACAAAATTGCATTTTAGATGGAAAGAATCCGAATTGTACAAATCGTCCGAATTTCTTCTTTCTTGGTGTGTGTGTGTGTGTGTGTGTGTGTGTGTGTGTGTGTGTGTGTGTGTGTGAAGTCTTCGTGCGTTTATGCGTGCGTGCGCGCGCGCGCGCCCACGTGTGTGTGTGTGTGTGTGTGTGTGTGTGTGTGTGTGTGTGTGTGTGTGTGTGTGTGAACATATGTTGCTATATATGTTGGGGCTACATGATTCGCCGAATTCCGTAAACTGTTTTTGCGATTGGTATGGACAGTTGTCGGATTTCACCTGTAGACCACATGTTCGAACCATCCTCCATACAAGGGGACATCACCCACTAGCCCTCCCACCCCCACCCTTACCCCCCTCTTTCGCCTTTAGCTTCTATCTCCGACGGGGATCCCTGTAACTCTCAGAACGTTGGCATAGCTGGCAGGCAGGACCTTTAATCTTTCTCACGCGCGTCTGATCATCTGCGCTTGCGCACGGGCGAGAGGGGGGTGGGGTGGGGTAGGGGATGGAGTGAGTGGGAGGGACTTGGGGGTCGGCCACTCATTAGCAGATTTACCTCTAGGGTCTATATTGATCTGGGAGATGCATAGACACCCCCCCCCCTCCCCCCCTCCGAACACTTCCCTCATAACGTATTGCCAGAGCCTGGACGAACTCACGCCCCGTCAATGTAAGGATGCCAGTGGTTTAACCGATCTGACTGTCACTTCTGTCAGGAAAAAACGGCGACCAGAACGCTACACACTTCACTGACGCCAGTTCTGTAAAACACTCCCACCACGGCAACGACGATGTATTAATAGTAAAGTTAAACAACTCCAATACCACAACAATATAACATTCTAAGATAGTTTTGTAGTTTAAAGTGTTATGGCCCATCCACCCACAAAGGCTTCCGCAGGGGGTGTCAAACTTCTACGGAAACAAAAGATCACATCCTGAAGAAAAAACAACAACAAAAGGTCGCGCATCGTGGAGATAAAAATTGCAGCCTGTAAACAAACTCGCCAACGAACCAACAAAGCCACAGTAGACGTGTACGGTGAATGACATGACAGCTGAACTGTTGGTCTGACTGAGGCAACTAAGAGTGGGCCGTTTTGAGAGCACTAACCACAATGCCTTATTCATCGGAGAGAGGAAAAACAAAACCAAAAATAAAAAAAAAAATTCTAAAAAAACGTCTACATGTATCCAACAAAATACAAAGCAAAACAAATGAACAACAACAACAAAAAAAAAAAGCTGCACACATAAAAAAAAAAAACTCAAATGAGCCAAAAGATCCGGCAGAACGGACATCGGATGTCCACTTTGGGCAATGTGTGCAATTTTCACTGCCATGTCGCTAGATTATTACAACAACAACAATGACAACAACAACAACAACAGCGGGGTTGTTGTAAATTGTGACCAGCAAAAAAAAAAAAAAGGTGTGTAAAGAGTTTCTCGAACAAGGACGGCAGAATGGTGTACAATATACAACTACATACACAAACACAGGCTTTTATGTAACGATTTATAATGTCTCTTTGTAATGTTTTATGTACTTGTGAAATGATGTGGAGCAGAAGAAAAATTTCCGATGGACAATAAAGTTGATTGAATAGAATTGAATTGAAGGTTAAAAAAAGAAAATTTTAAAGAAATAATAATACCAAAAAAAAAAAAAAAAAAAAAAAAGATTAGAAAGGCAAGAATCAAAGAGAGTAATGGAAGAGAGGACGTCACTGACACCGACGCTGCAGGCGGCGAGGGGAGCTACAGATGTACTGAAAGAGAGCCCTCCAGCATCTTCATGGGGATCGTAACACTGACACGTCATCCAGCTATACTCTACTCCCCGTTTTGCTGTGCATTAGCCATGTGACAAGTTTAGTACGACCTCCCCGAAGATGGAGTGTGGCTGCCTTAACGGCGGGGATAGAAAATGGTCATACCCATAAAACTCCACTCCCTTTGCTGGGTAGATGGGATAAATCCTTGCCTGTCTATACAGGGAGTGTCTGCAGGAGTATCAGCTGCGTGCGTACGGGGGAAAAAAAAAGTACGAGCAATTAGCTTGAATTAGCATTCGTTACATTCCAGTTCCCATGACACAGCAGTGTGTTGATCGTAAATAATCATGCCAGTGTCGGTATCAAACGACTACCATTGCGATTCTAATCAAGCAGTAGCTTTTTTTTTTTTTTTTTTTACCTCAAAACAAAACCAGAAAAAGATCCAAAGCAAGTTTGGAACAGTATATGATTAAGTTGTACTGTGACGATATTAACCAAGTGAGCCTCAGTTCAGTTCAGTTCAGTTCAGTGGTAGTTTTAACGTCTGTTCATCATCGATGATATAAGACGATAATGAAAGTCAGCAGAGATCACTGAGAACAATGTCGGACCTACCGTCTATGGTCATTTTCTCTAACCTCTCTCCTTCACACGTTAGAATCCAGACACTCCACTAAGAACGCCAAATGATCCTGTTTTGACTTGTTTTGAGCGGTGTATAAAGTTGTAATTCAACAATGACATCAGCCAAGTGACCCCGTTTGACTTGTTTCTTGCAATGTATAAAGTTGTAATATCACGGTAACAACAACCAAGTGACCCTATTTTGACTTGTTTGTTGCAATGTATAAAGTTGTAATCAGTAACAACAACCAAGTGACCCTATTTTGACTTGTTTGGAGCAGTGTATCACAAGTTAACAACAACCAAGTGACCCTATTTTGACTTGATTGGAGCAGTGTATAAAGTTGTAATGCAACGATGATATCAACCAACTGACCCTATTCCTATTTTGACTTCTTTGTTAAAACGTATAAAGTTGTAATATAACGGTGACATCGACCAAATGATCTTGTTGGATTTGTTCGGAGTAGTGTATAAAGCTGTAATACAACGATGACATCAACCAACTGATCTAATTTGACTTCTTTTAAGCAGTGTATAAAGTTGTAATACAACAATGACAACCAAATAATCCTCTTTTGACTTGGTTTGAGGAGTGTATAAAGTTAAAGTATAGGGATGGCATCAACCAAGTGACCCTGTTTTCATTTATTTGGAGCAGTGTATAAAGTTGTATTATCACGATGACATCTACCAAAAATGATCCAGTTTGACTTGTTTAGAGCAGTGTATAAAGTTGTACGAGAACCATGACGTCAACCAAATGATCTTGTTTGAAGCAGTGTATAAAGTTGTGATACAACAATGACGACCAAATAATCCTCTGTAGACTTGTTTTGAGCAGAGTATAAAGTTGTAATGCAACGACAATATCAACCAAGTGACCCTGCTTTGACTTGTTTTGAGCAGAGAATGAAGTTGTGATACAACGGTGATATCAACCAAGTGACCTTGGGTTTTGTTTGTTTGTTTTTTTTTTTTGTTTGTTTTTGTTTTTTTTTGGTTTTGATCAGAGCATAAAGTTGTAATACAACGATGATATCAACCAAGTGACCCTGTTTTGACTTGTTTCTCTCCCCCACCTTACCCCCCCCCCCCCCCCCCCCCCAGGCCAAGGAGAAGCTGACGACAGGCACCGGGTGCCCCGTGGGCAATAAGCTGGCCTCGCTGACGGTGGGGAAGTGGGGTCCAATCCTGCTGCAGGACTTCGTCTTCACCGACGAGATGGCGCACTTCAACAGAGAGCGGATCCCCGAGCGTGTCGTGCACGCCAAGGGCTCGGGTAGGTACAGGGAGAGAACGGTGGATGGGGGGTGTGATGGATGGATGGGTGGATGGATGGATGGATGGATGGATGGGAGTGTGGATGGGTGGATGGATTGGGCGCCTCGATGAGAGAATGGGCAGGGACAGCCATCTGTAACAAGATTAGAACAAAACCGACCTAGTCACTGTGGTGTAGTGGTAGTGTCCGAGACTCGCGGGTTGGGAAGTCGGGGGTTTGGTTCTCTTCGAGGCCATTTATTTGCGAAAGTCTTCGGTTCGCGTTGGATGTATCCGGAGCTTGAATATGCTATGAGTCCCGGTGGGAAGAACTTGTACCACGCAGTTGAATGTGAATTTCTTGATGGATGC
>JADBJO010002545.1:297500-300000 GCA_016801955.1 Conus betulinus
ATATTTGTAGTAAGAAGTAGTAGTAGTATACGTATGAACATTGGTATTAATCAAGGAAGCCCTCTCATGGCTGGCTACCATTTGTTTGCACAAGCCATTTGAAGTGAGAGGCGCGCTAGTCAGTGGGAAGGGTTTCATTTACTGGTCTACCACTGAAATATGTAGGTGTTAATGTGCGTACGTCTTGAATACTTTCCCCTTCAAATATATATGGTCGAACTACTCTGAACTGGAGGCATGCGCTCGCGTAGTCTCTCTCTCTCTCTGTCTCTGTCTGTCTCTCTCTCTTTCTCTCTCTCTCTCTCTCTCTCTCTCTCTCTGTGTGTGTGTGGTGTGTGGTGTGTGTGTGTGTGTGTGTGTGTGTGTGTGTGTGTGTGTGATGCACACGTACAAACCAGATTTGAATGTGTACTTCAGGTGGCCTCTCTGCTTTCTTTTCTGTGCATTCTTGAACTGCTTAATACATCTATTGTGTCATCATGTTCATTTCATGCTGGTAATGCCATAATATTATGTCTGTGTAATGTACGATTTCATTTTTTTTCTTCTTTTTTTTGAAGAGTCCAGCTTTTAATGACAAGAGTGTTGATTGATTGATTGATTTTTATTATTAAATGAGCATATGTACTTTGTGTTCGTAATGTACCCTTGATCTCATCGATTCATTTTCAACTGTTTGATCGCTCTCTCTCACTCTCTCTCTCTCTCTCTCTCTCTCTCTCTCCCCTTACAGTGGACAGAGAGAGAACACATTGCAGAGAAACAGAAGAGGGTTTTAGATCCGGACAAGGTAACAGTTTGATAACATCTCTACACCATTTGCGTCAGCGCAGAAGTACATGCCAAACCACACAATATTTATGTAGCTTTTTGATGACGTTAAGACAGCCTTTGATTCTGCGAACACGATACATCATGGAATGTTCGTCGAGGAAACGGCGTGAATAGTAAATCTTGCAGTGCCCGTAAAACCCTGTGCGATTCAGTTCTTATTATAGGCCTGAGAGATTGATGAGCAAATACCGACTTGTTCACCCGTATTTCTTTGGAGTAAAACAGGGCTGTGTGCTGAGTCTCTCTCTCTGTCTCTCTCTCTCTCTCTCTCTCTGTCTCTCTCTCTCTCTCTCTCTCATGTATGAATGCATTGTATGTATGTGTGTACGCGTGCGTGTGCGCGCGCGTGTTGTGTGTGTATGTGTGTGTACGTTCATTAATGCTGTTGTCAAGAAGAGGTAGACACGGATATTCAAATTATAGCTAAAGCTGTCGAGTATTTTTTGTTATTTGATGACGTCGTCATATTATTGTCAGGGAGCAGTGTGGGGGCTGAGTATAACAGTCACTTAGAAAAAGCAAAGGTAATAGTTTTTTCGCATTAGAGTCCATTTGTTTTGGGGGGGGAGTGGGGGGGGGGTGTTGTTATACACATGATAATTTTGAAAGCAAAAGTTGTCAACTCTTACAAAAATACCTAGGACTATTGTTTACAGTAAGACTTAATTTGATATAAACTTGGAAATGAAACTTGTCAAAAAGGAAAGGTAGGTGCAATAGAAATACCTGGGACACTTCTTCATTTCAAATTGAAGAGACGAGAAAGTTGGTTTGTATTGAGGTTAGTGTATTCTGGGAGGAGAAGATAGACAAATTGAGCATCTGCTCACAAATGCCCGCCAAGGTTTAGGGACTTTACAATCACCCAGACAACGCGGTTGATAGATTATCGGATAAAGTTAGTGTGAGACGGAGCTGGGGTTTAAATGTGTTGACGGAAGGTTGTGTGTAAATCTTTCGAATGCAAATGACGAAAAAACTTGTGTTTGAATCTTTCGAATTTGAGTTGACAGAAACTTGTGTTTGGATCTTTCGAATATAAATTGACGAAAACTTGTGTTTGAATCTTTCGAATTGGAGTTGACGATAACTTGAGTTCAAATCTTTCGAAGATGAGTTGACGAAAACTTGGTGGTTAAATCTTTTCGAAACACGAGTTGACTAAATCTTTCGAAAGTGAGCTGACGAAGACTTGTAAAAATCTTTCAAAATATGAGTTGCCGAAAACATTGTGCTCACGTCTTTCGAATATGAAGTCATCACAGCTGTTTGCATGACTAGAGAGTGTCCTCGGTTATGCAGAACTTATCCCATCCATTGCCAAAGTCGGCTAGAGTCGGGGGAAAGAGAGAGACATTGAGAAAAGAGGGGAAAGAGAGAGACATTGACAAAAGAGGGGGAAAGAGAGAGACGTTGAGAGAAAGAGGGGAAAGAGAGAGACGTTGAGAAAAGAGGGGAAAGAGAGAGACGTTGAGAAAGGAGGGAGAAAAAGAGAGAGACGTTGAGAAAGGAGGGGAAAGAGAGAGACGTTGACAAAAAGAGGGGAAAGAGAGAGACATTGACAAAAGAGGGGAAAGAGAGAGACGTTGAGAAAAGAGGGGAAAGAGAGAGATGTTGAGAAAAGAGGGGAAAGAGAGAGAGACGTTGAGAAAAGGAGGGGAAAGAG
>JADBJO010002546.1:0-5000 GCA_016801955.1 Conus betulinus
ATAAAGCATAAGCAATATAACTCTCTCTCTCTCTCTATCTCTATCTCTCTCTCTCGTGTATAGGCATAGCAATATAACTCTCTCTCGCACTCTCTCTCTCTCGCTCATCTCTCTCTCTCTCCTCTCTCTACTCTCTTCCTCTCTATGCGTATAAGCATAAGCAAATAACTCTCTTCTGTCTTCCACTCCTCCCTCCTCCATCTCTGCGTATAAGCATAGGAAAAAATATACATTTCTGCCTCTCTCTCTCTCGCCTTCTCTCTCTCTCTCGCTCTCTCTCAGCGTATAAGAATGAGCTAGCAAGTATGAGTTTTCTCCGCTCTCTCTCTTCTCTATCTCTCTCCTCTCTCTCTCTCGCGGATGCGGATTGCGGATGGTAGACCATTTGCACGTACCGTATATGGAAAAGGCCAATACCAGATAAACAAGCGCCTGACACAACTACACCACTGTCCACGTGACGGTTGACTCATTGCAGGTAACTTGTTTATCGTGAACAGTAAACAAGTGGGGTATAGTCTTTGCTCCCATAAGGACCCCCCCCTAACACTAGTAACTTTTATTCAAAGACGATGGCACAGCCTTTTTTAGACTTGAATAAAGTCAGAAAATACAAAGACGAACAATCTAATAGTGGGGGGACAACAAGCGCAGGCCACAACTAAATGTGTCTTCATAGTTAATGACTTGGCAAAACTTTGAATTTAAGGAGGACAAGAGTTGGGAGGTGGGAAGGAAGGGGGGGCGGGGGGGGGGGCAGGAGGGTTTTGAATGATGTTAAAATAGGAACAGGAAATCAAAAAAATATGAAAAATCTTCACTGCCGAATAGGGAACCGATTCAATAAACTTTTAAGGCAGAATATGTATTGCCTGCATAAGGGAGGCCTTCATCCGCGGGTCGGAAACTCATATAGGGGATTGCCGATCCATGATGAGTTCCGACCGAGGCGGACGAAAGGCCTCGGAGAGCAAGGCAATATACAAATATATATGCCTTTATTTAAAAGGGATTGTGATGGTTCCCTTATCGGCCAGTGCGGCAGTGAAGAAGAGTTTTCATATTTTTTAAATGTCATGTTCCTAGTTTTTACATTCTTCAACCTCCTGCCCCCCCCCCAACACCCCCCCCCGCCACGCCCCCGCCCCCCCCCCCCCCCCCCGCCCCCCCCCCCTCCCTGGTCCTCTTAAATTCAAAGTCTGTGCAAGGTCCATTACTATTGAGACCAATTTAGTTGTTGGCCTCTGCTGTCTTGTTTCCCCCACTATTAGATAGGTTCGTCTTGTATTTTGCTGACTGTTATCAAGTTGTAAAGGGGGGGGGGGGGGGGGACTTGTGCCAGTCTTGAAATGAAAGTTTACTTGTGTTAGGTTTAGGTTTCATTATGGGAGCAAAGATACACCACTTGTGTACGGTTTATTGTTTTTTACTGTCCCTGCCTATTTCATTTACCAATTTGTTTATCGTGGTGGTTTGCCTCCTCGCGAACATTCTCTGGAGAAGAAATGTGTTTCAGACTAATCCAGTTGTAAGACAATACGTGGAATGTTTTCGTATTTCTCGTGTGTGTGTGTGTGGTGTGTGTGTGTGTGTTGTGTGTGTGCGTGCGTGCGTGGCGTGCGTCGCTGCGTGCGTGCGTGCGCGTGGCTGTAGTCCGTGTGTGTGTGGTTTGTGTTTGTGTGTGTGTGTGTGTGCGTTGCATGCGGCGTGCCTGTGCGTTGTGTGGGTGTGTCTGTATGAGCTTGTTTTAGATAGATCCAGTTATAATACAATTCGTGACATTTTTTTTCGCATGTATATAGTGTGGTGTGTGTGGTGTGTGTGTGTGTGTGTGTGTGTTGTGTGTGCACGCGCACAGGAGACGGCGTGAGGTACAGGCGTGAGTATGTGTGGGGTGTGTGTGCGTGGTTGTGTATATAGTGTGTGTGTATACATACACTTATACAGGCGTGCGTATATGGGTGTGTGTGTGTGTATATATATATATATTATATAGAGACGGAGGGTGTGAGAGAGAGATAGACAGAGAGAGGAGAGAGGAGAGGTGTGTGTGTGTGTGTGTGTGTGTGTGTGTGTGTGTGTGTGATTGTCACTCCGTTAGGTATTTTCAAACACGAAATCGATCTAGGAATCGAGCCCCCCCCCGACACTGGTTTGGATTGGAACAGGACTGGTGTAACACGTGTCCAGTTGTAATCACCCAACTGATGAACGAAGTCAAAGACTACCGTTGATTTTCAGCACCTTAAAAGTAAACGTGGGCGCTTCACGGAACATGAACAGACGGCAAATGACACTGGGCGACCTTAACGCAGTGCACCTATTAATTTCTTTTACCACTTTAACAACCATTGTCAGCGAGGGATTCAAGCAAAGCCATCGCTCATACCGCTCACTCTCTTGTTCTGCATCACACAAATGATTTTGCATACCATGATAACTAGGCTAAAGCACTAGCTTGCCAAAAAAAAAAAAAAAAAAAAAAAAAAAAAAAAAAAAAAAAAAAGAAAAAAAAGAGCTAGTGAACCAGAAACAAAACAGACATGAGCTTTAATGATAGTTTGAATCTCTGTAGTCGGCTTGGCTATAAACAGAAACGACTGGACTTGACATTGTGCCGTCACGGCGACATTTCTCCATCGGTTTAAAGCCATAACCTGAGACTCCAAGGGGTGTCGGTTGTCTACGACAGGTGGCTGAGATGTTAGTGATGACGATGGTGCGTGGACGACGTGGAATTGTTCTGATGACGTCAATCCTGGTCCTGATGCCGTCACTGTGCCTCACCACCTCGGACCCCATGGCGTATCTGTGTGGTTCGGTATGCTGGGAGGAGGAGGCCTTGTCCGATCAGTGTGTTCAGGACAGGTGAGTGAAATCATCGACATGTTTGTGTCGTTTTCTTTGTTGATACATATGGGGACTTTCATGTAAGTGAAATGATTAACATGTTTATATCATTTATTTATGAATGCATCCGGCACCTTCATGTAAGTGAAAGAGGTAACATATTTATATCATTTATTCATCAATACGTATGGGACCTTCATGTAAGTAAAATAATTAACATATTTATATCATGTATTCGTTAATGCGCATGCGACCTTCATGTAAAATGCTGATTTCACTTTACAGTTGGAAAGTGGGACGATTTTGAATCCGTTCACATTAACCGCTCGATTTTTTACGCTTACATGGCATCTACATGTTTGATAATGAGCAGAATAGAGAAGGGGGGAAAAAAGAGGATCGATAACCAGAAGAATCAGAAAACCTATCGTGACAGTGCATGGTATACAGACATAAGAATTCACTTCAAAGTTAGTGAGCGTCGTAGATCGTGAATCTTCTTCAGGCTAAGCGTTTAGTTTCATGCTCAAACTCTGTATCTTTCAACATCAACAGAATAGAGAAGAAAAAGATCTTTAAAAAAAAAAAAAAAAAAAAGAGCATTAACGAGAAGAGGACACAGAAAACCCATCATTATCGTGGTTGGTTTGTAGACCAAAAAAAAAAATAAGCTGACCGACAATTGTTCAGCTAGAAAAGACAGAAAACATACACACAGGTTTATGAACAGGCTCTCATACAAACAGGTTGATCAACAGACTCTCATACAAACAGGTCGATAAACAGGACTCCCATACAAACAAGTTGATAAACAGACTCTCATACACACAGGTTGATAAACAGACTCCCATACAAACAGTTGATAAACAGACTCTCATACACACAGGTTGATAAACAGACTCTCAGACACACAAGAGTGATAGACTCTCATACACACAGGTTGACAAACACACTCTTATACACTCAGGTTCACAGACTCTCACACACACACAAGTTGACAAACAGACTTTCATACACACAGGTTGACAAAACAGACTCTCATACATACAGGCTGATAAACAGACTCTATTGAGTGACGAAAGGAAAACCTGCAAAGAGACAGGGGACAGCAAAAAGCAAACAACAAACAAGTATGGCTACTCCCGCTCACACGATGACATAAACACTCGCCCACAGTTCCAAACGAATGCCGCCCGCGACACCAAATCGCCCAGCAGAAATGACACAACACAGAGCATACAGAACAAACAAGGAGACCGCCCCCCCCCCCCCCCCCAAAAAAAAAAAGGGGGGGAGGGGGATGATGCTCTAAGCTCGACTATATACCCTGTATTTGAAGCATCTTCACAGCAACCACAACTAGAGAGATAAACAAACACAAAATTCATTAGCATTTGGAGATGTCTCCTGCTGTGTGTGCTCATTTTTTTTTTTTTTTTTTTTTTTTTTTTTTGCTGGGCGATGGGCGATTCGGTATCGTGGGCGGCAATCGTTTGTGGTTGTGGGCGTTTGCTCATTTCATCATGGGAGCGGGAGTTGCCTTACTTGTTTGTTCTTTGCCGAGTTAGAAAAAAAAAAGATAGCATATAGGCCCATGTATGATCATCATTTCTGTTTTTCGCGTGTCCTGATAGTCTGTCACGCTTGTGGAGACGCGTCAAGCGGTTACAATTCGGACTGTAGGAAGACAGCCTCGATATCAGGCAAACGGTTGCAAGTAAGCTTCCAAGCTTGAATGCTCAGAATTGACCTCGCTCGATCAGGAGAAAGGCGTTGAGATGAATATTTTGATAATGTTGATACTGTCTTATATGTTTCATATGTTGCTGAAATTGCCATGTTTATTTCCCAGTCACAGGTTGCAATTTTTTTTAAAAAATAAAGATCAATTTTGTGTATCACTAGGGTATTTCACTTATGTAAATATGCATATATCATATGTGGATTTGAAAGTACTAACATGAATGATAAGTTGAGTGTGGATATCGGATATTTTTCTTTTAAAATATTTTTTATATTATTTTTTCTTTTTTTCTTAAATAAATGTCTGACACCACCTGACGATGAATAGACATTAAATAAACCACTGAACTGAACTGAACTGTTCCATGGTCCACTAATCGTCGTGAATGCACCCGCAGAGATCCCTT
>JADBJO010002546.1:12500-65000 GCA_016801955.1 Conus betulinus
AGAAAAGCACAGAGAGAGACAGACAGACAGAAAGGCACACAGAGAGAGACAGACAGACAGAAAGGCAGACAGAAAGGCACAGAGAGACAGACAGACAGAAAGGCACAGAGAGAGACAGACAGACAGACAGAAAGGCACAAAGACAGACAGACAGACAGAAAGGTACAGAGAGAGAGACAGACAGACAAATGCACAGAGAGTGACAGACAGAAAGGCACAGAGAGTGACAAACAGAAAGGCGCAGAGAGTGAGAGAGAGAGACAGACAGAAAGACAGAGAGAGAGACAGACAGACAGAAAGGCACAGAGAGAGACAGACAGAAAGGCGCAGAGAGTGACAAACAGAAAGACACAGAGAGTGACAGACAGAAAGGCACAGAGAGAGACAGACAGAAAGGCACAGAGAGAGACAGACAGAAAGGCGCAGAGAGTGACAGACAGAAAGGTGCAGAGAGTGACAGACAGAAAGGCGCAGACAGAGACAGACAGAAAGACAGAGAGAGACAGACAGACAGAAAGGGCACACAGAGACAGACAGAAAGGCGCAGAGAGAGTGACAAACAGAAGATACAGAGAGTGACAGACAGAAAGGCGCAGAGAGTGACGGACAGAAAGGTGCAGAGAGTGACAGACAGAAAGGCACAAAGACAGACAGACAGACAGAAAGGTGCAGAGAGACAGACAGAAAGGCACAGAGTGACAGACAGAAAGGCACAGAGAGAGACAGACAGAAAGGCGCAGAGAGTGGCGGACAGAAAGGCGCAGAGAGTGGCGGACAGAAAGACGCAGAGAGTGACGGACAGAAAGGCGCAGAGAGAGTGACGGACAGAAAGGCGCAGAGAGTGACGGACAGAAAGGCGCAGAGAGTGACGGACAGAAAGGCGCAGAGAGTGACGGACAGAAAGATACAGAGAGTGACGGACAGAAAGGCGCAGAGAGTGGCGGACAGAAAGGTGCAGAGAGTGAGAGAGACGGACAGAAAGACAGAGAGAGACAGACAGACAGAAAGGCACAGAGAGAGAGATAGACAGAGACAGAAAGCCACAGAGAGACAGACAGACAGACATGCAGACAGACAGACAGAAAGGCACACAGAGAGAAAGAGACAGACAGACAGAAAGGCGCAGCGAGAGAGAGATAAAAGTGCAAGTACATAAGTGCGCAGTGTATTTAAAACAGCAAGACGAAAGTTCAAAAATAAGAAAAGTGTGATACTAAGGGAATGTGAGAACAGATAAATTTCAAACTGGCTTTGTACACAATGTGTTTCATGTGTACATGTGTTTGCATGCATATACACACCCATAAACAAACTTTACATTTACACGCCTTGTTCAACAACCAAACACAAACTAACATCAAAATCATGTGAAAAAGATTGTTTTTATTTAATATTTATACACATGTTGTAGAAAGCATCGAAGACTTTATATCAGTATAAGATCATAAGTGGGTTTATGTATATATATATTGGACAGTACAAGTCAACTTTCAACCTCTTGACAACACTACATTACTTTAACCAAAAACAACAACAGAAAAGACAGGGAACTGATTGTAATCAAATGTCTTGATATGGTCCAATACATGGTGTGAATAATTACATGAACAGACTCCGATGATTGAACAAGGATGAAGAATAAAGCTTCACAAAAAGAACACACACACACACACATGAACAACAACAAAAAAATAATAATAGTATACTACATATGTAAAAATACAGCCTTTCAAGCTCATATGAAAGACAGACATTGTAAAGCTAATGAGAACAGAAACAACACACACACACACACACACACACACACACACACACACACACAAAGGAGTGGAAAAAAATCTGGTTGCAACCTGGAAAGTGTTTTCAGTAGTTTTTTTTTTTTTTCTATACGTACTTTCTGATGTCTGAAAAAGACATAATTGTCACTAATTGCATTGTCTGTTGTTCATTGTGCATTATTATGTCAGCACTACTTTGCACTCTGTTGTGTTTATCTGCATTCTGGTCACACTAACTTTTAGCTCCAAACACTTGTATGCTTTGAACTGAAGCTTCCCTCAGGGTGCTACGTATTTGTGAGCAGTTTAATGAATCCACATGTAACATGTGAGGCCAGTGTGGGTGAGAAGAGGCCAGAAAATAGATAAACCCACAAAGAACAAAACTCCTGACTGACTTCCTCTCTCACACTGTACACACTATCTGAAATAGAAGATAAGTTTACATAAAGATCTCGCACAGAAAGAATCAACGAAAAAAAAAAAGAAATTTCTCTTTCATACACACACAAACTAAAAATGAGGAGGGAATGAGAAGAGAGAAACAAATAAACAAAGAGACACATTTAGGAAAGATAATTAAAGACAATAAAGTTTGAAAAACAGAAAAAAAAAACAAAAATCAATAAAACCCTACCACAAGAATGACTATTACAAAAAAAGGTTGTCCCATTAAATCAAAGAAAATCATGGCTTTTTCTTGCACTGGACTTATGACTCGGATATTACAATGACCCAGCCCCTGATATACAACTGTGGATCGTTAACTTCAAACCAAGTCTTTACACACACACACACACACACACACACACACACACACACACACACATAGTTTATCTGTACAAACATCATTTCAGATTGTTCATACCCAAGCTGACCGTAACAGGCCATATCAGGGCTTCTAATCATCACCCTTTGTTGTTTACATTGTGAAAGATGATAAAAGAAAAAAAATGTTCTTCCATTAAAAATGTTCATCTTCACAGTACACAGTTTAAGAAACAACTAACTCTACCACATACTTTTAAAAACAAGGCAGCATTCTTATTCAACCACACAAGCGCATAGAAAACGTCTTCCCATGCGTACACAAACAAAATTATGTACAGTATATATCAACAAATCTGTTTGTATCATGCGTCTCGTTATGCAGAATGTGATTCAGTTCACGTTTCAAGAAAATGAAAACAGAGAAGGAAAACTGAACAAGTGTATCACAGATCCATCCCTCTCCCCGCCTACAAGTTTCCTCCCTCAACCAGCTCCCTTCCCTGCCCACTGTCCCTCTCCATATACCATCTATTTCAATATACGTTTGTGGAAGCATGCATGTCCATAACAAGGGGTGCATCTATCCTGAGCGCTGCTGTGAAGACATGTACGTTTGAAAGAAATGAACCATGGACACCACCCACACCTTCTGTGCACCCATCCACCCACACACACAGACACACTCACACACAGACAGTATGATCAAAGTAAACCTCACACGTTCCATCAGCTCTCTTTGAGAATCGGCCTCAACGCCACTAACGCTACAGGCTCAGTCACTGGGTCTGCTGAGCATCCCATCATGCACTGCCGTTTCTCACAGCGTCAACAAGACACCAAAGTGGTGGTGAAGACGGTTTGAGTCCCAAACAAGGAGACTGGGGAAAGAGTTCAGCAGTCACCATTTGCAATACAATTCTACAACTCGCTATCAACATTTTTGATGAGGCATCCCATTCAGACCAGATACTGAATGAAGGGTGTTCTCTCAGAAGCACCTTCACGAACTTTGTAAGACCCATGTCAACATGGCAGTTGTGAAACAGTATTTTCTACTAGCAGCGACTCCACTTCAATGACTCCTGCCTTTCCCATGCCAACTTCTGAAATAAAAACTACTAAGCCATTTCATGTGTGTTCTAACAGCGTGCTCTAGACAGGTGAAATGTGTCTCATGAGAACAGCACCATGAGCCATGGAGTAACACATAACTATGCCTTGTCTTCACATCAAGTAGCCAACAAGAATGAACAAACCTGCCTCGGAATCTTAGTGGTAAGCACATTTTGTTTCTGCCCAGTTCATCCCATTGTCATTAGACCTGTGGAGGGTCAGACAGGTCACAAGGGAACATGGACCAAGAACCAGCAGCAATTTCTCATGAAAAATGTTGAGCACCTGTTGGCCATAGACTGCAAATACAAGACACTTGGCATTTCCTAGCCAGCCATAACGTCATGTTGTGTTCCTTCACAGAACAACTTCAAAACAGCTGTTGCTCTGCACCTCTTCAGACAGACGGACATTGACCTGATTCACATCACGGACCTCCACAACTGCTGTTGGCCAGAGGGGAGGAAAAGGGTGACTGCATGTTATTATTAGTGTCGGCTGCGAATGAGCCTCAAGTGAACAAAGATTCATTTAAAATGATTCATTTCTCTAGTTCCACCCCCTGACAGCATCTGGTGGGCATAGCTGGAGCTTCCTCTCACATCAGTCAGGTCAAGTTCCCACCAGAAGTCACACTGTCTCCATCTCATGTGTAGTACCATGCAGAAGAAACCATGCTCCTCTGTCTGATATGCAGCTGTTCACAGCTGTGTTAGAGCCACGTTAGGCGGACTATGGAAACAGAGCCAGAACCAGCCCATGTACACACATGCACAGAGTGGAAACATAGTGGCTTTGCTGCAGGAGCAGCAGTCACAGTCAGATCATCAGACCACCTGCAGAAGCTGCAGGCCATGGCTGCAGAATAAGACCATCTTCACACAGGAAAACCCTTGCTAAAACAACAGGGGAAAATGCATGACAAATGCTCCTTGTCAACAGGTCCTGGTTGTGTTCTGAGCATTTGGTGCTGCTGTTATAAACTCACGATGCTGGCCAGACTCCCGATTCCTTCCGAAGCAGGCACAACTGCTGATGCCAGTAGAATTGAGAACAGCCTAGATGGACGTGGAGTGCTATGGATGTGCCCTTGAAGGGGTAAACACCACTCTGCTGATAGTAACCACTTTTCACATAGCATTCCTGTCTCCCTTCACTTTCGTGCTCAAATATTATTATATCATTTGAAATTTGCTAAGCTAACTTCCTGAAAAGACAAGACATTTCATTAAAAAAAAAGAAAAAAAATGGGGCGGGGGGAGTCCACCTCCTCAAATTGGCCATTAATATGAAACAGACAACAGCAGTACCTCATCTGGTACAAAAAAAAAGACTTGATATGATCAGTTTTTCCAGAAGACTTTTTTAAAATCCACATACACACATTCTGAACACTAAGGAAACCAGTTAAGCACACTTCCTGTTCATATTCATTATGCAAAAGCAGTTGCATTGAAAACAATCCACAAAAAATCAAAACTTTATTTTTTCATTCACTATCAGACAATTTGTGACGGAAGTGGCACTCACATTGATTTTTCTTCCTCATTCCAGTTTCCAGCAAACAGGAATACAACTCAAGCAGATTCTTCCAATTCCTCCAGCACTATGCTTTAACTTATAATTTGTGTTATATTTACTGTAAAAAAATCCAATAAAATGTTTGTTTAAAAAAAGAAACTTACAAATCGTCAAGTAGAAAGAAGTTTTACACTCCCACCCCCCAGGCTTTTTTTGTGTGTGTAAAGGTGCATCAAGGTGTTGTACTGTGCATTTTTCTCAGGCATTAAGAGAAAACAAACTTTGTCATGTTTACCAACACCATGATCAGTCAGTTATTTACACAACACAATAGCTCTATCCAGCATGTAGTCTGCCTAACCATCTCTAAATCTATCACAAGAACTTTGCAGCTACTTTAATGAAACACACACATGCACACACACACGCACACATCCACACTGCCTGCATGCCCACTCTCACAGAAATGCCAGCATACAAGCCTCCCGACAACTTCTACTCACGATCGCAAGGACAGTGCCAGCGACTCTGATGGGGGGTTGGAAATGAAATCTGACAGCTGTAAGAATTGTCAACACCATGCTCACAGTAGTCAAGTCATACTATTGACAGCCCAGCTGAAGAGGCCACACCAGGGCTGTCACCACAGTCATGACAAGCCCAGACAGCACAAGGCACATGCAAACACAAAGAGACCCTTAAAGGGGTCAATCAAATCCATGTACACTTTGGTCGCCCCCCCCCCCCCCCCCCCCCCGGCAATGCATCTTTAACGTTTTGATATCCTGAGGAAACTCTGAGCTGTGTCCTACAATGCTATCTTTAGTTTGTTGGTTCACGTTCATCAGATGAGTACTCCATGAGCCATTCCTTCCACAAAAGATTGCATTTTTACCCCCTAAAACTACCATGTTGGACAAGTTCTTAATTCCTCCCATTCTGGCTTCAGTAGAGTTTGTATACATGCTCATAAAGCCCAAAGTCAGTGTGTGATCTGACAGGGTAATAGTGTTGCCTGTACGGTCACTTTTGAACATCTTCACATGTTGGCGCATACACGCCCCTAGCCCTGCTTTGTATTTCTGAAAAACCGACTCTTTTCCTGGGGAACGAAAATGGAGAATGCCATGCTCTCACACAACGCTCCGCTGCATTCCATCTTGCAGCAAACACCTTGGGCTAGGGCCATGTGCATAATGACAGACATCAGGCTCTTTTGCAACTGGCTGTATGACCAGGCACACTCCATGATCAAGGCAAACAAGGTTTTCAATCAAAGTATCCAGACGAAGAGCACTTGTGGAAGTGCAGACCGATGCCAGGCCAAAGGGGATTCTCAATCTGCCCTTTTCATTCGCATCCCCTCACCAAAATAGAGCAAGTTCCTTCTTGACCCACACTCCATTCCCAAACCCCCCTCCCCCAAGCTTTGATAATGAAGGTTCCGTAATATTGGGTTTGTCATCTTGCAGACAGACAAACGAATCAACACACCTTAACCAAGGTAATAAAATCGATCAATCCCGTTGAAAAACCATGTCAGAGAATCTTAAGAATAATATAAGAACTACACTAGATGAACTGGAAGACACTTGTTTCAAAGCTTTTTATCATTAACTGAGAATTTTCACAAGACAGACAGAGGAGAGAGAGAGAGAGAGAGAGCAGACGGGTAGAAAGAGGGGGATGGAAGCAAGCGACACAAGAGAGAGAGAAACAATACTTTACGACAAGGGGTATGCCATTTCTTCTCCTTTTCTTTACTGTTTTGCTTTTTCCCCAACTTTGTCTGCCTAGGTGTCTCTCAGGCACAAACCTAACCGACGAGGATCTGTCACCCTGCTTGTCATTTTATGTTTGTAATAATCACGCAAGAAAGTAATATACATCTAGAAACAACTCCTCCTACCCCCCATCCCCACCCTCCCACACACAACAGCCCATCCCCCACCCAGACTCTGAAATGAGTTGCAATCACACACTCACTGACCAAAAGCATTCAAAGAATGTGACCAAAGTGCAACACATTGTTCCATCGTTAAGCCATCGTTAGTATTAAGCACGGACTTTCAAGTAAACAGCATTCACTAAGGCCTTTTCTTAAGGTTCATGTTCACTGTGCATTTCCAGAGAAACAATTCAACAAAAGCTATTCATCCTTCACAGTTTATTCCTCACTCACAGAATGTACCATTCAGAGGTGAACTCAAGAGTCACAGCGGTAATTTCTTTTCTTTCTCCTAATTCATCAGAAATCTGATGATGCATCAGTACTTTCTGTTCAATGATATACAAGTATTTTCTGTTCAATACTAAATATATACCAATCACACAAAAAAAAACATCCAAATACTGTACTGGCCATCAGCAGCACATAATATACATAAAAAAGATGAGAAAGACTGCTAAAAAGATTTGGGTGAAATGGGAGGAGGGGGGTGGGGGATAAAAGAGGATTATGGATAACAATTCCAGCCTAAACTGGCTACCAGTCAAGGCGAGGGATGGAATCACTGGCATCTCTTCATATCCCCCTCTTGAAATTCTTCAACATTGGATCTTTAAGAGGAAGGGGTCAGGACACTCTTCATTGCGCTGCCAGTCTCGTCTAGACAAACAGAAAGAACAAAATGTTCCAGAAAAAGAAAGGGAATAATCTATGAAAGGGTTGGAGTCTTTGTTCAAACTGGGTCAGAAATGTCATTGTGTGGCTAGTATTCAGCACTTTCACAGCTCATGACTCGCTGAAGAGCTTTGCCCACAGAATACTATTAGTTTTGGAGCAAGACAAGAAAAAAAAAACAACCAGGTTTTCAGCCCAACTGAGACTGACAGAACTGGCCTTGACTGCATGTAGGATAATATGTGTGGAACTTCTACGGAACAGCGTTTCCACAGGAAACAAGACAGCCAAAAACCAGGTACTTTTGCAGCAGGTTCACAAATATCTGACTGTGCTCTTCCTTTTTCTCTGACAAAAATGCACACCATTATTTTCAAAGAAAAAAGCTCTTGTGTCCAAACGAGTCAAACCCATCTGGCCACCAAAATATACACCATTCAAGTTCTGATTCGTTCTCACCCATCTTACAGGGAAGGCTTTGAATGTTCATAAAAAAAAAAAAAACAGGCACAGACATGAAAATCACACTCCCGATCTAACAGCTCATGAATAGGGCAGCAGTCCTCCAAACAACCACAGTTCGCTACTCACTACACAAAAACAAATTTCATTCATCAACACTTCACAGCCCCTCAGCTCTCTCTTCCTTCTCTGTGTCATCCACACAAAAAGCATGCACGGTGAAAAAAAAACAACGCCTCTCCTCTTTGATTCAACAATGAGAACAGAAAAAAACAGTTGTCTCTTGTCAAAACAAGGCCAGACATCCAACTGTACAAACCAGTTTTCCCCTTAAACAGTTTACCGCCCAAACGTGAATGTGGACACACACAAACACAGTGGTACAGCCAATACTGTACTTTAAAAACACCAACCTTCATCTAGCCCCCTATGCCTACCACCATCACAACATCCCCTTATAAAACTAGATATTTATAAAGATAAACAAAGAAAAAGAAGAAAGAAAAAAAACACTACTGCTTGGAAATAAAATGAAACAGACAGAGTAGGAGAATATTACTTTCAGTCACTCCCTGTTGCAATAAGTACATATGTATATCAACAAAATATGACAGAAATATTATGCCTATCAGATTTCTATGCCTGACCAAAGCAAACTGCCAACAAAACACCCCTTATATTTTAATGTAAAATGACCAACAACAAAAAAAAGGGGAAAAAAAAAAAAAAAAAAAAAAAAAAAAAACAAGAAAAGAAAAACCACATCAGTAAAACAGGGAAAAGTACAAAAGGTAATCTGGTAAAAGACAGACACGAAACTGTTCCTTTTTCATGGGATGCAGGAACATCACTTACAAGAACGATGAAATAAAATGCAGAGCGAAAAAAACAACAAGAAACAGCCAGCCAGACATGTATATAAGTTTTGAACATGATCAAAACACAAACTGTAAGTCAATGGACTTAAGAATCTGATGATTTATCACAAAATGGATATTTTTCTTTTTTTTTTGACATCAAGCAGAAAAAACAAAAAGAGAGAAAAGGAAGATGATGAAGAAGCAATCAGAAGAGAGGGGGGGGGGGGGGGGGGGGGGGGGGGGGATATATCCATGTGGAAAAAAGGCAACAATCAGATCCAAGTCACTTTTGTTCACAAAACTGCAAATCAAATACACTATTAACTACTTTTCAGTATAAAGTTCATTTTTCTTGCTGCTAAAAAAACATTACACATTGTATTTAAGTAATTTAGAGCAAATAAACTACCTTTCACAATCCCCCCCCCCCCCCCCCCCCCCCCCCCCCACCCCCCCCCCCCCCCCCCCCCCCACCCCCCCCCCCCCCCCCCCCCCCCCCCCCCCCCCCCCCCCCCCCCCCCCCCCCCCCCCCCCCCCCCCCCCCCCCCCCCCCCCCCCCCCCCCCCCCCCGATGATAGCCCCCCCCGATGATGAAAAAAAAAAAAAAAAAAGCTAAAGAGTTTTCGATATGTTTCTTCTCAGAAGTAAATGAAAGTTTAAGACTTGTTCTTCTTTTCACATTCTTCAGGCTTTTCTTCAAACTCATCTAATTATAGTTTTAGAAAATCACAGGGAAAAAAAAAAGATTAAAAAAGGAAAAACAAATTGGTCCGTATCCTCTTTTTACAAGTCTTTACTACAACCAAGTGTGTTTAAAAAAAAAAAAAAAAAAAAAAAAAAAAAAAAAAATCCATACCCCAAATCTACCCCATCTTTCCCAACAACTATCCCATTCGACCCCACCCTCTCCATAAACACAGCCATCATCAGGACTTGATATCGTCCTCAAAATCAATGCCATTGGCATATGTCATGGACACAGTGCCTTCATCCTCCTCCCCGTCATGGCACGGCAGCTTGTCGTAGCGGTCGTACGCCCAGCACAGCTTGCGTTGGCGGCGCATCAGAATTGCCAGCACCACTCCTGCCAAAGCAAAACAAAAAAATGAGGAACACAGTATGGGTAAAGTTTGTTTGGGATGAACGGTGAAGGGCAGGGACAGGAGAGCAGTAAGTCTTTCTTTCAAATTAACCTCCCCTGGACCATGTCTTTCCATATTATACCCTAACATTTCTCTCTCTCTCTTTTTTTTTTTCTTTCCCCACCTCTCCTTCTCTAGCAAGTGGTGGGGAGTCAGGCAACTAACTGAGAGCATTATCTTTCATTACAAAGTGATCATGTACACTGAGTCTTCCTTTCCTCTTCTCCTTCAGACAACAGCCTCTTTGCAGAAAAGGTCACCTGATATCTTGAGGTTACACATGCTTAGGAGGAATGGGAGACAGCAGAATGGAAACCCACTCAAACACCACTGCCGTCACCTTGCAATCATCCACTCACACTCTCGTGTTACTTATCCTGCCCTAACTCTCCTAATATCCTTTCTACCTTTTCTTGGCATCTGATGTTTATTGATAATACGGTTCGACAGGCTTGGACAGTAATATACTCAGTCTGAAAACTGCGAAATGTCCAAGATGATCACATCTGTCTAGAGTTTGGGTTGGATAAAATGAAGAATGAAAACAATTTCTTATCCACAACTTCACTGTCAGGATCCCATTTTGCAGCAAACGTCGAGTTCAGTGATTCCATTATACAGGAATATAACCCCACCCCCATGCTCCTCCCTCAAATACCTTGGGCAAAATGTCTGCTACACCTTTTTGATTTCAGGTGTTACTCTGTTTTCTAAATACACTAGTCTTCTAAACTCATCCTTTTCCTGAATCTCACTGGAATCTGATCCCCTTACCCCATGCACACAAAAGGGACACTACCCATTTCTGCTCCCTCACAGCCAGCAGGAGAACAGAATGACAGTGCAACTATGGGAATTGTTCTACATGCAAAGGCGGGTAACAAGAAAGCTTGGCTCAACCTGTGTACTGGTCTTTCTCCTGGTTATAAGGGTGTGTGAAAAACTGGATTTATGTGATACAATGGGTTCTTTTTTTTTCAAACTTTGCGCAAATAAAACTTCAAAACTAGCGTTTCATGAGTTAGGATGAAAATGGGTACTTTGACGTCATGCATGCACAACTGTTACATCACCTTCATTTTCTCTGGGACTGGGAATCAGTGACTTGGAAGTATTCAAAGGAGAAGAATGAATTGCTCACTCCATTTCATTTTTCTATGTCCTTCTCTCTCTCTCCCTCTCTTGTCTCTCTGTCCCTGTCCCAATCTGTCTCTCACTGTGGCTGTCTTTCTCTCCCTGTCTCCATTTCCTTGACTCCTGCCATTCTCTCTCTTTCTGTGTCCATTTCCCTCTCTCACCTCTTGCAACTGGTCCATTTCTGTCTCTATCTCATCATCTCCAGGGGAGGCCACTGACTAAAACGAAGGAGGCGCAAAGATGATATGAGGCAGCAGACGAATGAAGCGGCTGCTACTGGGAGGAGGAGTGCTGGCAACCCTTGGCTCTTCGCAGCTTGACTATGCAGAACCAACCTATGAAAAAGCCAGGCAAAGAGACAACAACACCGCCGACATGAGAGCAGCTTCCACCTACTCCCACTCCTATCAGTGTGTCATCCAAATGGTGTCTTCACTCAGTTTCAAGCCTGTCTTGGTCTGCGCCCATGCAGATCTGTTACTCAAACTGAACATGGTGCAACTGGACAGGGGTTAAGATGATCAAATACCATGTGCAGTTTTCGCACTTAATTCAAAACAAAATGTTTAGTGTGGGGTTGCTGATGCCCCGGCGTTTGTTCAGTTTGTTGAGCGCGTACCTTTCTTTTTCTTTTTTTTTTTTTTTAGTAAGCTGATTTTGCACACAATTGAGATCTACTTTGGTCTAATTCATTTGCTTGCTGTAGTAACCTTGCTTGTCTGATTTATTTGGGGGACTGTGCTGAAAGATCATCCATTGCTAATTTGACAGATACAACAGCGCATATAAACTGGTTTAATTTATCAGTCATTAAAAAAAAAAAAAAATCTTATTGGTCACTTGGTGAATGTGTTTACCCTTGAGTCTTGACTCTCAATGCATCTTGGATGTACAACTTCAAAGAAGCACCCCTTGATTCAGAGTGTGTGTGTGTGTGTGTGTGTGTGTGTGTGTGTGTGTGTGTGTGTGTGTGTGCATGCATGTGTGCATGGAGTGTGTGTGTGTGTGTGTGTGTGTGTGTGTGTGTGAAAAGTCAAATGCACGTTTGGACAGGCTGGTGTGTATGATGACAGTATGGATTTTCAACCCCAAAAAATGAGATTTAAACTGGAAATCGTTTTTTTTCTTCTTTTCTTTTTTTTTTTTTTTTGATAAATGAAAATACATATTTTTCCTCTTCATTCCCAGGCTTAAAAAGACAGGTTCCTGACTTTATTAAAAACCAGCTTTTCAAAGAAATCTGGTTTCACTGCAGTGTTACTAACAAACAAACCCACTATAAGAGCTGTGTATGTCTGTGTGTATACATACATACATACATACATACATATATATATATATATATATATATATATATATATATATATATATAATGCTGAACAATTGAGTAGTGGGGGAAAACAAGTGCAGGTTAACAATTCTTCCATCATTATAGTAATGATTTGCCAAAGATTTGAAATGAGAGAGAAAAAAAAAAATGAAGTAAATGGGAAAATGTATATCATAAATATGAAAACCCTTCACTAGCTGCATGAGGAAACTATCGCAATCCCTCTCAAAGACAGATCTATATCTATCGCCTGCTCCGAGGCCTTTCGTCCGCTGGATCGGACTATATATATATATATATATATATATATATATATATACACACACACACACACACACACTCACACTAAGAGCTGTGCATGTGTGTGTATATTATATCACACACACACACACACACACACACACACACACACACACACACACACATATACACAGTCACACACACACACACACACACACACACACACACACACAGAGTCACAAACACTGTCCAACCCCCCCACCCCCCCACCACCCCCCCCCCCCCCCCCCCCTTCTTACCAATGACCAGCAGGAGGACGGAGCACAGCAGCACCAGTCCCTAGCACCAGCCCCTGGATGGTGCCGGGCATGCGGCTGATCCAGGAGCGGCTGCAGACCCCCTCAGACAGGCGCTGGCCCTCCCTGCAGCTGGAGCACTCACTGCCACCCGGCCCCCGGCACATCTTGCAGCTCTTGTCACACGGCAGGCAGTGTTCCTGGTCTGTGAGGCAGGAGTCACACCACCACATCAAAATAAATAATAAAGGAAAAGCAAAACACGAGAAAGAGTGGGACAGTCGTGGTGATATCACCATGTTTTTAAGGTCATGGATTTCTATTCATTATGCATGCTCCCAAGAAATGATAAAGGAAAAGAAAGACTCAAGAAAGGGTGGGACAGTCGTGGTGACATAAACCATGTTTTTTAAGGTCACGGATTTTCTATTCATTATGAATGCTCCCAAGAAATGATAAAGGAAAAGAAAGACAAGAAAGGGTGGGACAATCATGGTGATATCGCCATCTTTTTAAGGTTGTGGATTTTTTATTTATCATATAATGCTCAAAACAAAAGCAGTGAGGCATTCTGCTAATGTAAGATGTATAGCTTTTGCTTCTCTCATGAAATAATTATTGTGAAATCAATCAGGAACAATTTACATGCCTCCTCCATCATCAGTATCCTGATTTTGCATAGTCTTCAATTCCCAGATTTTTTCATAACTTTCACCGAGTCTGGTTCTGTAATTGATTTCAAATTGTTACATTCCAATCTTAGCACAAAACCACACCTCTTGAGACTTTCGTGTGTGTGTGTGTATGTGTGTGTGTGTGTGTGTGTGTGTGTGTGTGTGTGCGAGGAATTGCATTAGTGAGTCTTTCACTGTGCGTATGCGAGTGAGGAGTGAGAGTAATTTCACACTCTTCGAGTTCTCTCTTAAAGTAGCCCATTAACATGCCAGAGATGAGTGAGTGGTCCATGCCGAAACACGTCTTTGACGGGAATGAGGGTACCTGCTGCAACCAAACAAGACATGTTGTGATCCCTGACCCTTAAGGGGCAAAATTATTGAAGGCTGCCTTGAGGAGGGTCAACCTCTGAACAGACAGAGCTGGAGCCTACTGGGCTGCTGAAGCCAAGCCTGCATCGATGGGCTTGGGCAGAGCTTGCAGAAACTCAGCAACGAGCCCCCGCCCTTCCCCCCATCAGACCTCAAGGGAGGGAGACAACAATAGAACCTGGTAAGGAAAGATGAATGACCACTGTTGTACACACCTCACCCCTGCTTTGTCCCTACGATGGCACTATGTAGGTTTGCGAGGCAGCAAACTGCCCAGCCTTTAAGCTCCAGGCTCAGCCTGTGTGGGAGGTGCCTGAGACTGGTAAGGCTGTAATTGAGCCCCTTTATCAACAGACTGATGGGTCTTTACTTCCACACTTCCCTGATCAGCCAGCATGCTCCAGATGGCTGAAGACCAAATGGGCGAAAGAATGACAGGGTGAAGGCAAGTGAGGCACGAAAGGAGATAGATTTGGGCAGAAAGCGGGCTACAGAGAATGCGGGGCTGCTCTTTGTCACTGAAACATAGAAGTAATCAAGAACATTCAGACTCTCCCTGTACAACCCCAAACGTTGAATATAAGCTTCTCCTTTGAAAAATAATCATGCACAAACATGCAAAAAAAACTAAGCTCAACTGATATAAAGAAAGAATGAAAAAACCTTAGCTGGTATGTGAATACCAGGGCCAGAAAACAGTTGCCACATAAGAGAAATTATGACAGCATGTGCAAAGCACCATTCCTTTCAATCTTTGCAGCTCCAGCTGCCTGTGCTCCTTACATGGATGACTATAACTTGGCACCAGACAGGTTGGCAAACAGCTGCCGTTTATGGCACATACCAACCACTGTTTTTAGTTTAGAACGAATAGGGGTTAGTTACCACCAAATACGCAGACAAAACAATTAATAGGACAATACACAATGCATTTTGACCTCTTCGGTCTTCTTCAGGCAAAAACAAACAACATTTAGGACAGTGAAAACAAAGCTACAAGTGGTTGACTTGACTCCCTTTTTCACCAAAACAATTGACTCCTTTATAAATCAACAGGTCAAGCAGCCCTTGTACTGCGCACTGACCAGTACATCTTGTGGAAGATGCCACAGACTTTGGTATTACCTGCTTACATCCTTACACAAATACCTATTACACTATGTCATTGGTCCTACTTCTACATGCGAAACCACTCACTGGCCGCACACCGCATGCCAGCTTCCATAAATGAATGCGTCTTTGAGATTAATGGAACTCAATCCTCATCTCATCAATACATCATGTGTTATCAGTTGCTATCAAGAACAACGAACATTGTTAATGTTTCTCTTCTTTCGATTTAAATATAATAAAATACAAAATATTTTTCTAAATCTTTACCAGAATACCTTCGTTACTGCAAAAACATCATTGAAATATTACCAGTAACGATGTCTTCTAATTTGATATGACACGTTTTGCCTGTAATTCAAGACTTACCACTGCTTCCTTCTAAGATCAATCCGCGTAAGGAACAGTAACTCCATACTACAGCAAGCACATTCACACCACCAGGGGCGGTAATTCAAGAGCACAAATTTTCTGTTCATCACGTGTTTTTTCTGTTTTTGTGCCTGAACAACATCTCGGAGCATATTCTAATTTTTCTTCATGGTGTGTATGCGTTTGTGTTCTGAAGATGCATTGCTCAATAATTCATTAGTCTGAAGATGCATTTGTCAAAATTTGCCTGAAGACACACTGTGTGTGTACTCAATAAATTTGATAAATGCGGGTGATCTAGAAAAAAAAAAAAATCTCTCTGTTTCCATCATTACCTCCGGAAGTTTGCCTTTGTATCCTAACATGTTTCTGTGCTGCTAAGATGAAATCCTATTTGATCTCAGAGGTTATTATAACTGTTGTTGTTGTTGTTACTATTTTTCACCTAACTATAAATAACACCATGCTTCCACAGTCATCAAGGCTGTAAAATAACATGGCGACCGAGTAAACGACATGCAAGCTGCCAGCTAAGTACGACTGGGCAACAAAGTGAAATGGTTAAAACGGATGAAAAACTATTTCTTTTTTAAATGCTTTCAGCACTGGACGGTTTAGACCTTAACTTTTCCCCATCATATTGCCAACACGGCAAATCCAACATTATGCTCCACACTCAACCTGCTTCCCTGCCCTGAGCCCCATAGCCCAAGTTCACAGTATCACATTTTTATCCATTCCTTATTATGTTACACATATCTTAAGTATTACAACTGAACTGTCGTCTGTGATCCTTCCTCTGTCCAGATCAGCTGCATGCATGAACATTCACTACTCTGATCTGCATGCCCTGTGCTCTGCGAGTCTGAACACTGGTACCAAACGAGTCAGCTCAAAGTTGCCCTTCATTTATCCAAACCTACAGTGTCAGTGCCCCAGTCAGGTACGCATGGACAGGTTCAGTTCACAGACAAAGTGAGTTCAGCACAGTTGAGTCTGCAATCACATAATGACAAAGTCATTGCATTGCTCCCAAACTCCAGCAGAATACTGGACCATGACCTTACTCGAGATCAACACAGCATTTGCAACTTTGGAGACTCCTGCAGGGTCAGAAACTTTCTCTAAGCTAATGGGTGCTACTTGGACAGCATATGTCTGTGGGTGGGTTTGTGTAAATTCTTGATTGGAGTAAAATGAGAGTGAGTGAGCGAGTGTGAGTGTGTGTGTGTGTGCGAGTGTGTGTGTGTGGGTGTATGTGTGCGTGTGTACGCGCGTGTGTGCGTGTGAAAGACTATGTCAAGGTGTCCTCGTAGCTAATATCATCATTTTTCTATTTTTTTCTACTCTTGTACAACTCATTGAACCTCAGTACTTCCATGGTCTATTTTTATTGTTACTATTTATCCTCTGAAGCCAGTGTGTCACACTCACTGAAATAGGTGCCCAGCATGCACTCCTTGGCACAGGTGTTGTGCTTGGGGTGGAAGCGGATGCCCGGGTGGCAGCTGAGGCATTCGATCAGCGTGGGGCCGAAGCAGGGTCAGACAGGACTCATGGCACTCCTTGCACAGGCGGCCCTTCTTGTAGGTGCCAGCCGGGCACCAGCTCACGCAGGCCCTGCCCACAGCACAACGATCCATGTGTTTTCCTGACTGATGAATGGTGAGGACCGCTGAATGATTATACCAGCCTGATTGTCTACATGGACAGTGATCTGTGAAACAAGCATCTGAAGAAAATGACAGATCAAGCCATAATTAACACACACACACAGCACAGCCATGTACCTCAACATACCCCTGATGGTTTGGTTGGCTGGTGCGAAAGAGAGAGAATGCAGAGAGAGAGAGAGAGAAAGAGAAAGCCAGAGAGACAGAGACAATACAAGACAGGTACAATAGCTTATGCCAAGTAGTGACTATTTGTAGACTATTTCCACATTTTTGTAAGGGCCTGTGTATCATCATTTGAACAGAGACCTACAAACCCCCTATTTTCGTCCACCAACTTTTTGAAGTCTACATACATCTCATACAATAAATATTTCACAGGCACTTAGCATGTGATTTTTATGAAGCACTTTCACTTATCAAAGACAAATGCAGTGATATCTCACAAACTGAACATCTTAAACATTGCTCATCGTTTGAATCTTTCAAGCATCTAGTCCATAATTATATGCCTTCTCTTTAACAAACCAATCCTGAAACATACATTTACTTAGCATCATCTGTTATAGCATATGCAGGTATCATGCTTTCCCGCAAAACAAAATTATGAACAATTTGAGCCAGGCCTTGAGAAAACCTCAACAAAGCGTCATCTGCAGAACAATAATATAAAGGACAGAGAGACCATAACAAGACGACCTTTGAAAACTTGCATTTCAAATCTATGCCCACCCTCCCCTCTCAACCCCCCCCACCACCCCCCCCCTTCCCCCTCTTAGAATGGTGTGAGTCGCACGACTTGACTATGTGCTACAAGAAAAATTGCGTCACGGTAAATGCGTGCGCGCCTTTCGTTCTTATCAGCCTACCTCCCTTCCCCTCTCTCAACCCTCCCTCCCCATGCGGTGCGACACTAACAGCGCGCAGCGTGGGGCCCCCTCTACCCCGCGACACAAAGGCATGTGCCGCGCTCTCCACCACCACCACCTCCCCCCCCCCTCCCTTTCATACCTACCGTCCCCGTCCTCGCAGACACCTATGCGGACGCATAAATTAACTGGGGCTCAACGCCAGCTATACGGATGCATAAATTATCCCGTGCCGATTAGGTTCAAACAATTTCCGAGGGCGATGGTGGTGACTAGACTAAATCCCTCCCCCTCTCACCCCTGATCGGTAAATGACAGGTTGTCGAAATTTGATTCGGCAAGCGAGAGATTCATATACTAGGCACACACAGGCGCAGCTTCACTGACCCCTCAGGACTGCCTGTAGACAAGAGCAGAGGAAGACAAAGGGACAGAGAAGGCCTAGGAAACTCTTGGTAACTCTTTGATCTCAAGTCATTCCTGTTCATTCCCAGGAAAAGTGAGTTGGAACTCTGTTTTACATTTTTGAATCTATGTATTGATTTTATGTATGCTGTGTGTGTGTTAACATTGTAACTTTGTACAAATGCTTAGCACATTTATCAAACTGATGAATGATTATTCTGTGTGTAGTAGTTTGCTTGCCATCATATGGCAAAAGCTCTCTCCCAGTGGTTTTGATTCTTTGTTAACAATCTGACCACTATTCTTTGTGTCACCCTGACTTTTGTCAGTATGCAACTCTGTCTGTTAAGATAATAATTCAATGATTAATTTTGATCAGGAAAACAGTATGCCTGTGCTAGGTAAAAACTGCTACTCTGATTTATAAATACTGGTGATTATTGGAATGATTTGTAGTGTATGACTTTAAGTCTACACCACATGTGTACTTGGACTAAGCATAGCCCAAGTCAGTGTGATTTAATTCATATGAAAAACATGGAAGAGTTGTATAACTAAACTGTAACATTGTATTACTGTCTCCTACCCTTTTGTAAGCTTAACTTAGCCATTAAACAAAAGTGGAGGTTAATAGTTATAGCAGAAACTCTACCATAGAGAAAACTTTGCTGGCTGAGTCTCACACCCTCTCTGAAAGAAAGAGGAAAAGGGTAAATGTGTGCACTCGACAAGCCAGCCATCAGATTCTCATCTACAGATCAAGTTCTCTTTATCGCAGAACTGGGATCCTGGTCACGCTGCACACCACAGTGAACCAGGAGCTGGGACTTCGCCAGAAACCAGGGCGACACCAGACAACAAATCTACACCAGTGGGGCAGTCACCAGCCACAGGAGAGAACAACTGTCTTCTCCGAAGCAAAGCTAAGTTTGCTTACCACCTGGACTCAAACCCATCACCCTTACCCTCACTTTATGATGAAACAGTGAGAACCTGTCTATGAGTACCATTCCTGGCTACAGCACTGGGTATTCGCAAGCGGGGTGGATGTATAATAACCATATACATTCAGTGTAACTTAGACAGAACCCCTGTATGCCAACTTAAGCTTGCTGCACAGAGTGCAAGCGAGTAAAGTAGGAGTGAGGAAGGGCCCCTCATTGTGGTAGTCCAATGAGAACTGAAACACAGCCTATGGAAGTGACACGCCCATTTCTTATCTATGTGTAAGTAATAAAAGTTGATGTGTGAAAGTGCACTTAACTTGTGTCAGTTCCCTGTTGTTCAATCGAATGTTGAATGTTTGAACTTCTCTCTTCAATTCTGTATCTCGGAGCTATAAGTACTTGTAATTAATAGTACAGGCCTAAGGAAAATTATCTCAGAGCCATTCTTCCGTATTTTATCAATACCCGGAACAAATAAAAATTTCTTTGATGACTAGTACCGGAAAGTTGCTCCTTCCACCAGTAGTAGAGAGGGTGTAGGTGAAATGTAAGATAATTCTCATAGAGAAATTATTCCAAGTCCTTCCCCTAGAGGACCCACCTACCTGATTACGACAACCTGAAGGCCTCACCTGTCAGACTCGTTGGTGAAGTGTTTACAAGCCACACACTCTGTGGCTCTGAGGCCTCTGCACCCCTCCACACACTCAGGGTGGCACTTCTGGTTCACACAGAAAAAAAAACCAGGTCTGTTGTCAGTCAGTCCATGAAAAAAAAAAACACTAAAAAAAACTGTCACCACTCTGTTGTTCTACCACCTTCAAACGTAATCACAACATGTAACTCCAATCTTCTGTTGAACATCTACAGAACATGCATGACTAATCACAGTCACCAGTGTCCTGTATCTACACAACTACAAATAAAATCAGTGTTACAAATGTTGCACATGAACAAAAAGACAGTGCTACCAGTGTTGTACATCTGATCATGAACGGTAAATCACAGTGCTATCAGTGTTGTACATTCAATCATGAACGGTAAATCACAGTGCTACCAGTGTTGTACATTCAATCATGAACGGTAATTCATAGTGCTATCAGTGTTGTACATTTCATCATGAACGGTAAATTCATAGTGCTATCAGTGTTGTACATTCAATCATGAACGGTAATTCATAGTGCTATCAGTGTTGTACATTCAATCATGAATGGTAATTCATAGTGCTACCAGTGTTGTACATTCAATCATGAATGGTAGATCACAGTGCTACCAGTGTTTTACATTCAATCATGAATGGTAGATCACAGTGCTATCATGTTGTACATTCAATCATGAATGGTAGATCACAGTGCTACCAGCGTTTTACATTCAATCATGAATGGTAGATCACAGTGCTATCAGTGCTGAAAACCTGCACTGTATTGCACATCTACAAAATTACAAATTATACATCTACATAATTACAAACAGCAAATCACAGTATTACCAACGTTCAACATCTATGTAACTACACATGGTAAACCAGAGGTGCACATCTAATCAACTACAAATGGCAAGTACAAGGCATCAGTGATGTACATCTATAGGATAAAGTTGAGGGGCACAAAAGCCAACAGACAAGGCATTTCAGAACCTCTGGAGCAATGGTGGGTTTGACAGGAGCCAGCGTGGTGGGCTTAGTAGTGGCCGGCTTGATGGCATGAGGGGTGGTGGAGACGGTGGGCTTTCCCACAGGGTTCTGGGTAGGCTGGGTCTTGTTGCGCAGTCGCACCGGCTGGTCTTTGGTTCCATGGAACACCAGGCTCCATGACACCAGTCGACCTTCACCGACAGAACGATGGGGAAAAATGCACACTTGTAAGCATGAGCCTCACGCCAGGATGTCACAAAGAAATCATGTTCTTCTTGTGTTTCTCACCGCCCATCCATCATTACCAGTTATATGACGATCCACCCATATTTCCTCCCTATTCAGGTCGTTTGGAGAGCTTTGAGTGCTAAGATGCCAATTTTGAGCAATTTTGTCTGTTGAAGCGAGTTATCACCATTTTCAAAATGCTTCGATTCAACCCAACAGCTGTAACATATCATCTTTCCCTTCAAAATGACTGTGACTGTGAGGGACCATGATGAAAAAAATTCAAGGGTTTTTCAAGGGTTTCTAAAGGGGATATTTTAATTTTTAAGGGGCAAATTTAGCCGTACAATGAAAAAAAAAAAGAGTGAATAATAACCTTACACATGTAATCCAGCCATGATGATAAGGTGATTACACTTCTGTAGTCTTTTCCACGCTCAATATCATATACATTAAAAAAAAAATTTTAATGAAGTCTTTATACAGAAATTGAGAAAAATCAGAAAAAAAACTTTCAATCTGCTTTCCAGACCAGTATCTGACATGAATTTCCAGCTGCTTCTGTTTCAAGTCCTTGTTCAATTATTCATCAAAATGCATAACATATTCATTAACTCTCTATCGGCAGCTGCAGCCGAGGCCTCCTCTCTGGCACATTTCAGGAGGGAGCTCAGCAAACTTTACTTTTAAAATACAGCCACTGTATGTGCTGTCGTGTGGAACTGTGTGTGAATGGTTGGCGGGCCTGGACTAACCTAATGCTTGTTCTGGGCAGGATAGGGAGCAGGGTAATCCCTTTTTGAAAAGGCAAATGTGGGTAGCCTTCCTGCAGCTCCACATTAACTGTTTTTTTTTTTTTTTTTTTTTCCCATTTCAAAATGGAGTGACTGATGGCTGAGAATGAAGCAAAATGTAGAAAGAGAGGGGGTTAGTTACCGCCAAGGACATTGACAAACAAAGCACAGGACAAGACACAATGCAATTCCACCTCTTGGGTCTTCTTCAAAAAAAAAAAAAAAAAAAAAAAAAAACCCATCACATTTAACATTAGGACAGTACAAACAAAGAACGAAGAGTGACTTATCTGTCCATGTGGTAGGAAGAATGGCCACCAGACGGAAACGACGAGAGGGGATTATGAGAGAGGGGGGGGGGGGGGGGGGGGGGGGTGCGTGGGGGGGGGGGGGAGTGAAACGATGGGGTTGTGTAGCTGGTTTAGTGGGGTGTGGTGTGATATATATTTGTGATGGTTGTGGTTAAGGTGGATTGATAATAATGCTGGGTTTTGGGGGGGGGGGGGGGGGGGGGGGGGGGGGGGGGGGGGGGGGGGGGGGGGGGGGGGGGGGGGGGGGATTTTTTTTACATATCATTTCTTTTATATAATTATATATATAGAAGGGATAGTCATGATAATGATAATGGTAGTAATTATAATAACTAGATGAATAAAAATGAAAGTAACTGTAATAACAAAAACAATTAAGTGAATAAAATAGATAAATGATTTTTTTTTTGTTGTGTTGTTGTGTGTGTGTGTGTGTGTGTGTGTGTGTGTAGGCTAGCTGGTAGTAAGTTAGGGGGGAGGGGTGTGGTATGAATGCTGTCTTTTTGAACATGAAAGTAGGATTTTCTTTTCTTTTCTTTTAACAAATGCGCACTTAAATGAGTCACTTAAAAGTCTATGGAGACGACGTGACGATTGACTTGAAGATTCAGTCTGTGATTTCACTTTTTTTCAGTTCTGACAGAAAAAAAGGAGCAATGCCAAAAGTTGCAAGACATCTACTTTTGGTTTCCCCACTCCGATAGTTCGTCGCAATCGAGGAATATGGAAGCATTGCTGCAAACAGTTTCGCGCTGTCTTCAGCAGATCGAAACTGTAATGATATACATTCATATAGAGGAATTTGGATTTCAATTAAACATCTTCTCGGTTCAAGAAATCAATGGACAGGGGAATAAAACTTTGTTTAAATCTGACACTCTCTGCATTTAACCGATCGATATCGTCCTGACTGAAGAAGGTCATACTGATTTGCAAGGACGTGGGTCTGGTCACACGTAATCTTCTTCGCTTTACAACTAACACGGCACCTATATAGCTCACTCAGACTTTTTTTGTCTCTCACCAATTTTTTTTCCTCCCACGTTCACCACTTTCTCAAGCACATTTCTGCTCTTCACAGTCAACCCACCATACCAACACATAAATGAGAAAGTTAGAACAGATTCCAAGAAGCATGAATAAAATGTCCGAAGAATGTCAGTATTCACATGAAATGATCGCAGCTTGCGAAGACAATATAATCTGGTTTGACATTTTTTGTGGACATACTCAACATGGGATTTAAAATTCAGCTTATTATCTATAAAAGTTCCTAAATATTTGTATGATTCAACACGTTCTACTTCAGCACCTTTGATAAAAAGTGGTGGTACAGCTTTTGGATTCTTTCTAAAATCATCAACATTTCTTTCGTTTTTGTTACATTCAGATCAAGATAGTTATGATCGCACCAGTCAACAAATCTTTGAACCTCCTTGAAGTAAACAGAATCAGAGTTGGAAAGATCTACAAGTGCTGAGTCATCTGAATATTTAATGTACAAAGTTGAATCACTTCCTGAACAATCATTTGTGTACAGAGTAAAAAAAAGCACTGGTGAAAAACAGTACCCTGGGGGTGCGCCAGTTGAAATGACTCTGGAAGACGAAACAACACTTTGATATCGAACAGACTGTGTCCTCTGTGTAGAAAATCAATTATCCAAAGAATGAGCTTGCTTTTACCCACATTTATGTTAATGAGTTTCTTTGCCATCAGATGTGGTTGTATGGTGTTGAATGCTGATGAGAAATCAATAAAGAGAATGCGTACAAAGGAGGCAGGTTTTTCGAGGTGTGAAAAAGCATGATGGAGAAGTGTGTGAGTGTGGCATCATCTGTTGATCTGTTCTGTTGGTATGCGAACTGAAACGGGTCTTGGTACTGTGTAGTATCTTTTAAAACATAACTGAGGACAATTCTTTCAAGACATTTCATTGCAACAGATGTGAGGGCAACTGGTCGGTAATCATTTAAACAGCTTGGGTTGCGTTTTTTGGGGGAACAGGACATACAGTGGCATTTTTCCATAAAACAGGAATTATACATTCTCTAAGTGACCAGGTAAACAAACGACTGTAAACATAGGAGAGCTGAGAAGCACACACCTTCAACAATTTTCCACAGATATTATCAGGGCCCATTGCCTTTCTCACATTTAAACGTTTGAAAAAAAACAACTGAACATCATTTTCCTCAATCACACAGAATCACTTCATCAACATCGTTTTTTAACATTGCTTTGGTTCTTTTCTTCCTTCACTTCCTTTAATTCTTTACTAAAATCTTTATCATCAAATCTACAGTAAAAATCGTTCAGCTTTTCTGCAAATTGCTTCTGTTCTTTTGCTGTTTTTTTTTTTTTTGTTACTAATATTTTGGTTTGAACATTTTACCTGAACCTGATAAAACCTTTTTATTCCTTTCCATGCATCTCGCATATTTCCATTCTGGAACATGTTTTCAACTTTTCAACTTTTCTCTTGTAAGCTCTCTTTGATTCTTCAATCTCCGTTTGCAGTTTCTTTTGTACAACCTTACGATCGCTTTTATTGCCTGATTGATTGAAAAGCTTTTTTTTTCTCATTTAGAGTTATTTTCAGAGATTTTGTAACCCAAGGTTTGTGTTGTTGAAATATTTTGATAGTTTTAGTAGGTACAATCATGTGTTCACAGAAAGAAATGTAGCTGGAAATAACATCGGTGGCTTCGTTAATGTCAAAACTAGAATTCAAAAACAAATTCCAATCTGTACATTCAAAACAAGCCTGTAATTCATCAACACTTTCTTGTGTCCAACACTGCACTTGCTTTTTTTTTAGTGATAGGTTGTGTTTTCACTTTTGGTCTGTAAGCTGGCAAGAGATGAATGGCATTGTGATCAGACTGACCAACAGGGGGGAGCTGAACACACTTGTATGCAGATGGTATATTACAGTAGCATAAATCAAGTATTTTATCCTTTCTTGTAAAAAAACATGACACATACTGTTTAAAAGAAGGCAGGCTTATTCTCAGTGGCACACACCAATCCGTCCAAAGCTAAATGTCGTCTGTCTCTATTTCTTCGCTCAGCCAGGTTTCAGAAAAGGTTTCAGAAAAACAGCACATTCGCATTTCTAAATTCGTTTAAATGACGTACGCTTGCTTGCAGTTCATCAAAATTATTGTTTTGTGAAACTGGTCTGATCGATCGGACGTTGGCTAAAACGATTGACGGGGGGGGTGTAAGTACCGTTATTCTTCAGTCTGTTTCTCCCCCCCCCCTCTCTGTCCTCTCTTCCGCTTGCTTGATTTGCTGTCTTTCTGGTTGTCTTTACTTGATTGTTTCTTGAAACTTGCTGATAAAATGTCTGGTGGAAATAAATGAAATGGATGAGCGCTGGTGTCTGCTAAGTGTCTGAATTTTAAAAGTGTTTCACGGGTATAAAACATACCTGCATTGTTTACATGTCCGCCATGTTGGAAATGTATCCAATTCCACGTATTTTTTCCTCTTTCCGTGATTTGCAACCGCCAATTCGCCCATTGTCCGAACATCAACGGTCTTTTTGCACACTTTACAGAAAAACGCATGTTTGTTGTCTCTGCATTCAGTGATCCAGCTTCGATATTCTTCCTTCTGTAGCCACAACGGATCAAATGCGTAATTTTCCTTTGGCATGATGACAGACGCAACAGTATCAGACTTCGCCGAAGATGAGGGAGCATGGCGCCCTTTGTCGGAAGTCGAACTGCGCATGCGCGAACGATAACCGACTATTGAATTGCTTCCCTTTGCTTGAAAAGCAGACGACACGCAACACGATTCGAGAGGCGAAAATCAATGTCCGAAGTCTCGTTCGCGTTTGTTCTCCGATTCGTCTTCAAATGTTACGGTCAGTTTTGGTCCGAAAACGATTTTTAAGGGGATTTCAAGGGATGGTAGGGATATCTGCAGTTTTCAAGGGTTTTCAAGGGCCTTTTTGACCCAGTTGAAATTTAAAGGGTTTTCAAGGGTCTTCAAGGGGGTTTTCAATCTCCAAGGTCCACTGACCCTGTGGGTCCTCTCCCCAGAAATGGACAGACAGCAAGGGCCAGTCATTGAAGCCAGCTGATGACATGTCATTCGGGCGTCGGGGCAGTATGGTAGATCTTGTCCCCTGTGCACACCATGGAACATTTCTGTCTGATAATCTTTGCCTTCAACAAATGTGACTTTATGTATGCAAAATCTTCTCACTATTCTCTTGCAAATGATAATCTAACGCTAAAAAAGTTTGATCTTAAGCACACTGTGACAAAGCATTCAAAAGGTTTGAGCAATCACACAGCATACACATGCGCACACACAGAGAAAAATAAAAGCGAAAATGCTGGTAACACACTTGAGCACTCCCATTTGACAGATCAACTTGGGGAATAATTCATTTGTGGTTGCAAGCAGAGAATACACACATATACAGACACATACACTCAAAGAAAGGAAGAAAGCAGACAGACAGACAGACAGACAGACAGACAGAGAGAGAGAGAGAGAGAGAGAGAGAGAGAGAGAGAGAGAGAGAGAGAGAGAGAGAGAGAAATTGTACTTCTTGACAAAAAAAGTTTGCATGCACGCACGCATGCACATACACACAAATTTACACACTACAAGACAGTGGTTAGTTTTACAAAGAGACAAAAAGCAAACTGAAATAAAACTTTTCATAAAGAAATAATTCAACTTCTGGCACCTGAATAACCCCCCCCCCAACACACACACACACACACACACACACACACACACACACACACACACACATAAAAACCAAAGCACATGAGATGTGTCAGGGTGTGGACATGCAGAGTTGTCTGAGCGTCTTACAGGGGTCTTTGTGACATCTGGGGTTTAACACTGCAGGACCTCAAGGGACAAACCTGGGGTGAGGTGAGGTGGAGCACAATGTTCCCCCGAGGGCGAAAGCTGAGGGAAATGCGACACTGCACATGCTCCAGGAACCGCACCTCCCCGCTCTGATCCTTGCACCCAGTGGAGGTGATGATGGAGGTGTACTTGTGGCCAGACAGCGGTCTGCCAACACACATGGGATTATTACACACACAGATCACTGCAGACACATGCACACAGTGGCCTGACGGTGGTCTACCAACACATGCATGACTATTTACACACACACAACACACACGCATCATCGCACACATACATATACAGACACACAAAAATACAATAAAATAATAAATGCATTTCCACGCACATACACAAACCAAAATGTACAATGAGTTATTTCTCCAACAACTGCTCTACATATAACTACTGAAGACGAAACCTAACAGTAAAGATGATGCCTTTCAGTGATTCATCACCATTCCAATATCCTCACATCTGTTGATTATACCATGATAATATGACTAGTTTTACAACTCAAATTCTTCCACGATCATTGTACACACAGACATGAGTAAATCTACTGACAATATGCAAATATTTTTCAACAGACCATCATTGTTAAACACTGAAATCATTTCATCTTTAGACTAGTCCGTCTGGGCACCCATCCTTGAAATGCAGTTCCATCCATCCATTAAAATCACTTTAGCTCCATCTTTTATCTTCTTTGCTTTACAAATGGTTGCGCACTCATCCTCCACAATCAACACAAACATCTACCACACTTCAGTTACTCACTGCTCTTTTTCTAGAGAGGGCTCCAGGCACTCATGTTTCTCTGGAACACTGCGCCACTGCAGCGCAAGCTCCACCATTCTGGACGCGTCCATAAGTCCATAGCCATAGCGTAAACTCACTGTGACAGACCAGCATTAGAGAAATTATTACACATCCAAACGAAATTCCGGTTACTCTACACACAAAGCCTATACAGTGTACTTCATCAAAAAAGCATGTTTGTTTGATAGTATGTCGCATTTCCTAGTCTTTTTCACACCAACACTTCATCTTTTACCATCTATTTTTGTTTCACTTCAGCCCTCATCGACCAGCTCAAATGCATCTGTCTTTGTGTGAAACTAGGATCCACTATCCATGAGAAACACACGCACTTTACATGTGCCACAGGGTAAACACTTTGTTGCATCGCACAACCGCTCTAGCGAATATGAAGCAGAGTCTTCTTTATCCTCTGCCATATCTACAGTTTACTCTAAATCAGAATGGTTCCCTCAACTGGTACAAAACATCAGAAATTCAAGCAGAGGAGGGGAAAAAGTGCTCAATTTTTCAAACAGTAAATCTACTGCTGTTTGGAAAGTTTGAGCATGGTTTGCACCGAGTCTGTAGCTCGGATGACAGAACACCGTGTCTGAACGTTTCAAGCTAGATCCCCATATAAAAGATCACTTGGCAGTTCATGGTCCACACATCAGTGTTTGACTGTCCTAGTGGTTTCAACGTTGCGTTGGAGCAGTTCATTTCCTCCAGTTCTCCTGGGATGATTACTGATTGAATCATATCAGCTGGAGGACAATGGTGTTACATCTAATGCAACAACAACAGCAACAACTGCAAACCGTCATGGTGCATGGCTCAGTATCACAGGTTGAGGACTGGAAAGTTGGAGATCAAAGCCATGCCGATGGTATAAACTTTGTGACATTTCTAACACAAGCCGTGTGCTTTGCATTGAAAATGGGAAGAACAGGAACAGAAAGTTGAGTCTCATCCAGTTTACTATGAAGCTTATAGACAGCGACTCAAATTTTCTGATGCACACTGTAGTGGTTGTACTTTTTAGGTCTACCTAATACTAGGATATAACATGGTGGAATTGATGGAGTGCTCTCAATGAATGCACGTGTACACACACACACACACACACACACACACACACACACACACACACACACACACACACACACACACTGAGACACAAATCTGCACACACACACACACACACACACACAAACACACAATGAGACACAAATCTGCACACACACACACACACACACACACACACACACACACACATACACACACACTGAGACACACAAATCTGCACACACACACACACACACACACTCACACACTGAGACACAGATCTGCATACACACACACACACACACACACACACACACACACACACACAGAGTCTAGATGGACGGGAGACCTGAGAAACAGAAACCTATTTTCAAAAACTGAAATTCTTGGATTGAAGAAAAAATGGATTTATCTTTCAAAAGATGACATGTGCAGTCAAACCTTTATCTTCTCTCCCTTCCCCTCCCCCCACACACACTCAATCTACAAAGAGGGGACCTGAGAAACAGAAACCTTCTTCGAAAAAATGAAATTCTTGGGTGAAAAAAGAAAAAGGATTTTTCTTTCAAAAGATGATGTGTGAAGTCAAACCCCCCCCCCCCCCCCCCCCAATCCTTACAGCAACAAAAAGTACCTGAACTATGTTATATGTGTACTGAACACTGACACCTTCATAAGAGAAACAACACATACACTGACAATAATTCACACACACACACACACACACACACACACACACACACACACCATAAGGTGGGGGTGAAGGAGTTCAGAGTGACTGACATAAGTATGAATGACATGTTTAGAAAAGCAAATCATAACGCTGAGTTGATGGGGACCCCATCTGCCCTTTTGACCCTCCTGGCACTGACCTTTGCGACCTAAAGCGTTGGTAACCCACTGTCCGTCAACCATGGGTTCTGGCCGCGACGTCATCAGTGTGATGTACTGCACGTCACGCCAAGTCAACTCAGGGCTGTCCACATCAAATACAACATTAAAACATTATTGAAAAAAAAAAAAAAAAAAAAAAACCCTCTCTCTCTCTCTGTATATATATATCAGTTAAAGTCTTACAATGCCAGCAGCCTTCTGCAGTATCAAATTTTGAAGATGCTATGTGACTTGCCATTTTCATTTTCATTTACTTCTGGTCTTGATCATCTGCTTACCTTAACCATAATTTACTTAGACATATGGTTCTAAACAGAAGACAAGAAAACAAAATAAAACAAAACAAACATATGACAGTTGATACAAGTTTTCTTGTTATGCAAACAGCACCACAGCTTGTGCACTGAATCTGGATGAACCAAATGATCAACACATTCTTCAGTCTGGTTGCAATGTGAATAAAGACATCACCACATAATCTGTCCGTTTCTTGTATTGCTGCTCTTTATTACACACACACACACACACACACACACACACACACAGAGAAAAAAAAGTGTTCTACAATCACACAAAACACAGTAAGATTACATCTCACAGACTGTCCAGATGTCTCTTCCCTGACCTGTACACAAGTGTCTGGTATGAATGTTTCAGCCACCTGTGAGATCACCTTGTCAGTCATTCCCCATCAACAAACTGAACACAACGCATCACACATTCTGGCACTAACTTGGCTTCCAGTATGAGGGCCACGATGCCGGCAGCCAGAGGGGCAGAGGCAGAGGTGCCAGTGTGAGACTGTGTGCAGCGCTTGTGAAGGTCTACTGTCACCTGTCACACACACACACACACCACACCACACCATGCTCAGTATCCCCCTACTTCATGGCCAGCCTTTTTGGCTACAACAAGCGCATCAACACGCCAGAATGCAAACATTTTGAAACGCCAAACAACAACAAAATCCCGCCTTTGTATGTATACCTGTAATACCTCAAAGTGAGAATGCAGCCATGTAAGCTTTTGAATATTAACAATAAGCAATAATATAATAACTTGGAGTGGCAATATTTGCAAATTAAAAAGAAAGGGAAATTAAACTCTTACTGCTCGAATTTACAAGGTGTTGATATCTTCACTTACTTACTTCCATGCACATTTAGAGTTACAAGTGCCCAAAGGTGGATAATATAAACTGTCATTACTTTCACACACACATATGTCAAAATGTTGACCAACACTACCACACTCACAATTTGTTTCTCATTGTAAGCGCCACTGCTGTAGGTGGTGGCCAGAGTGGAGGCACATTCTTCCAGGTACCAGGGCTTGGTGCCATGCTCTGAGGTGGACGAGATTGACAGGGTATAGATGCTGTTTGCATAACCATCACAGTTGCAAGAGTCTTGTGCGCTGCCTCCATTCCCAGACGCCCACACAAAGATGGATCCTTTGCCACCCCGTCCCTGTAGCCATTAATGACAAACGCTTTTAACACAAACTTACTCTGCTGACTTCGAGTCTGCCAATCATGTTGAACCAAGAATTGTAAAACACAGCCACAAGCAAATACAAAACCAACAACCAACAGAAGAAGAAGAGAGAAAATATTCTTTTATGATGATATACAAATATTTTGCGCATTTTCAATTATTCTTAAGGAGTGATCAACCTCTAAGCCAAACTGGTTCCAGGTTTCATATCTGCACTTCTTTCTGTGCACTTCACTTACTTTTCTGATAATATCAGGCACTATGTACTATTATCCCCCTGGGATGGAAAATTCAATGTTAACAAAATGCATAGTCCATGCCATTGTTAATGCCTTCTTACATCAATGCAGTTTCATTGCCTTGAAATTCAAAATGATTGGACAGAGTTGTTGTTTTTTTCAAAGTCTGGCCACTGTGACTGTTCACATTCCCTGAACATATGGGGCACACTCACATATCTGATGCCATTTTCAAAGTGCTGTTCACATTCCCTGAACACAGGACACACTCACATATCTGATGCCATTTTCAAAGTGCTGTTCACATTCCCCGAACACAGGACACACTCACATATCTGATGCCATTTTCAAAGTGCTGTTCACATTCCCTGAACACAGGACACACTCACATATTTGATGCCATTTTCAAACGCCTTCTTCGCCAGCGGCCCAGGACCATCCACCACTCTCCCATCATCATCAGGACCCCAACTGGCGGAGTAGATGTCAATGTGGGAACGATTGAAACTCAGAGACGCTGCCTCCACCGCATCAAACACCTCCCCGTCCAGCATGCGCACACCTGCATCCAGCAAAGAGGACTGAATAACAGGATGATTTTATGTCTGGTTTTTTTTTTTTTTGACAAAAAAATTCAAATATGTCCATGCATATCAGCAGATATGTCTATGAATACCTATATATATATATATATATATATATATATATATATATATATATATATATACAATGAAACAATAAATTCCAAGGAAGTACCGAGCACCAGTCCAGCACTCTTACAGAGCAAATAGGTGTTGCAATGACTGCAAGAAATATTGAATTATAGACAAAGCTTGCTCTTATGTCTCAGATTATAGAAATAGGGGGGTGATAAGCCTTCATATCTGCAGTGGTAGATGATTCTGCCTATATGTTACTGAGCTTTCTCCCCATTGGAGATGGTCTCCCGCTTTGGAGACTATAAGCTTGCTGAAGGTTCATTTTGAGAAGCATTTATTTATTCCCCATTCACCCACTCAAGCACATACTGTCAGTTAGGCAGAATCATCTACCACTGCAGATATGAAGGCTTATCACTCCCCTATTTCTATAATCTGAGACACAAGAGCAAGCTTTGTTTATAATTCAATATTTCTTGCAGTCATTGCAACACCTAGCTGCTCTGTAAGTTGCTGGAATGGTGCTTGGTACTTATCCTTGGAATTTATTGTTTCATTGTAATTTAGTCCCTTGCAGATTCATTCCAAGAACTGGCCCTCAGCACTTGTGTCTTAAGAGGTTATCTTTTTATATTTTCTACTTTTCACAAGAAAATGTAGCTTGTTTTGCTCTTTCATGATTTTCTTTTGCTTCTTAGGTGGCACCTTTGGTTGGTTTTTTAAAACTCAGCAAACATACTATGGTATTACACACCAGCCTTTTTCTGGTATAGCATTCTTCTTAAAACCAAAAAAAAGGTCAAATTACCACTTTCACTCAAATTACCACTTTCCGCGGTCACTGAGGAGAAACAATCAGGTTTTGAAATACCGGTATCTGACCAGGAGTTATATGTTAGTGAGCTTTCTCCCCATTGGAGATGGTCTCCCGCTTTGGAGACTATAAGCTTGCTGAAGGTTCATTTTGAGAAGCATTTATTTATTCCCCATTCACCCACTCAAGCACATACTGTCAGTTAGGCAGAATCATCTACCACTGCAGACATGAAGGCTTATCATCCCCCCCCTATTTCTATAATCTGAGACATAAGAGCAAGCTTTGTTTATAATTCAATATATATATATATGATAAACAGGAAACAGAGAGAAAACAGGCTAATGGAGAGAGAAAAAAAGATGTGTGAGTGTGTGTGTGTGTGTGTGTGCGCGCGCGCATGTGTGTGTCTGTGTGTGTGTGTGTCTCTGTGTGTTTGTATCTGTATGAGTGTGTCTGTGTGTCGGAGGTAAGTGTGCACGCACATGTGTACATATATATATGGTAAAAATGCCCACCTATTCACAACCGCACTCACACCTCACTCTAACTGACATTCGTTTACCTCCTATTTTGGAGTCGTACGCAATGCCAACTGCACATTGGGAGTTGTTTGCTGTTGCTGACACCTCTCCAGCACACCTGGTTCCATGCCTGACAAACAAATATTGGTTCAAGCCTTTCCTTATTTTGTTCTATTTTTACTTAGATATATAACAGAGTCAGTCAAAGCAATCACTTTGTTTTGATTCTGGGGAGTGTGTGTGTGTGTTTGAGTGAGTGTGTGGGTGTATGCATGTGTGTGTATGTGTCTGCATGTGTACATGAGTGTGTGGATGTGTGTGTGTGCGCGTGCGCACATGCGCAAGTGTGTGTATGTATATGCCTGCATGCTCTGACCAATGAATTTGATACACTCACAGGCTATGTGATGTGTGTGCGTGTGCGCGTGCATGTGCCTGTGCGTGCACATGTGTGTGTATGTGTGTGTGCACACACACAGGAGGACTTGCATGCATGTGAGACAGACAGAGAGACCCTTGCCCCTCGTGGGGGATTTTGTGACTTCGAGACATAGACACTAAGTGAGACAACGTCTGTAAAACTACAGACAACAAACCCAGTGCATTTGCAGTGTTGTGAAAAGATCCTCAACCCAATGTACCCCTTACGGACACACTGGGTCAAGAAGAGTTTAAACCTTCAACGCAAGTCTGGTGCTGATGTCTAAATAAATGATCCTCTCCATATCGATACCAACGGTTCGGATGCATGAATGATGCCAAAGCAATGCTGAGCAGTATCATCAATGATGCTGTACACTACAGCAAATACAACTGTACAGTGGAACTGTGAACAGTTCAGCACAATACAGTGCACAATACAGTGCACAATACAGTTCAAAACATGCATACTGGACACAGAAGCTCAGAAAGATGCAGGATGCTATGACATAGTTTAGCATATAGAACAGAATTACACAGAAAAAGAACAAAGCTGAAGACACAGGACAGCACACACACAAATGCATACAGCACACAGCAACTCAGGATAGCACAGGATATTGCTAAAGAACATAGAACAGACTATGCACAATGAAGCACACAGTGAACACAAATGTGTGTGTGTGTGTGTGTGTGTGTGTGTGTGTGTGTGTCTCTCTCTCTCTCTCTCTCTCTCTCTCTTATATATATATATATATATATATATATATATATATATATATATATATATATATAATATATATATATATATATATACAAACACACACATACATACATACAGCACAGGGCAATTCACAACAGTAGTGGACACGTCATTTCTTAGAGTCTAGAACTGACCCAGGCAGATAATACTGGAAGCCAGTACTCAGCAATATAGCAGAGCATAGGACAATGTAGTGTAGTACAATATAGTACTGAACTGAACGATACCTGAGAGAACAGTACAGCACAGACTAATACAGCACAAGACACAACAGTAGAATACAGAACAATGTACCGCGCTGTAGTGTACAGAACCACTGAGAACAGAACAATACAGCGGGCCTGGGTTTGTACTCAAGAAAAGGGAACAAAATGTGCAAATCATTTATAAAACTAGTAAGACCCACATGGACAAATTTCCAAACTCAGTATATACAGCTTAAAAAGAAAACCACTTGGATATCTCCTTATTTTCATTTCAGGGCAGGGCAGAGGTTATCCACTACAGTACAGAAAGCACAGGACAAAACAGTAAAAACACTGGACAGCAGGGAACATTTGTGTTCAGTTCAGTACAGTACAGTACAGTACAGTACAGAACAGTATAGTACAGAACAGTACATTACATTACAGAAAGTACAGGAGAAAGCAGCAAAACACTGGACAGCAGGGAACATTTGTGCGCAGTACAGTACAACACATTACAATACAGAACAGAATGGGTACAGAACAGTACATTACAGTACAGGGTAACACAGCCCAGTGCTGCAAGGTCGAGCCACGACGACAACATGACAATAACAACACAATATAAACTTCAGAGCTATAGACCATCAGGAGCAATATATCGATTTATAACAACCGTTTTCTGCTGAACAAGCAAGGGAACAAATATTGATCTTAACAACAGTTCTTTTTCTTCACCTACAGCATACTACGTCCACCTCAGATGATGGACACAGGTGTGTAAATAGAGTTATGGACTTGGGTTTAGGACACAGGGATGGGGGAGGGAGTTGACAAAGTCAGAACACATGTTCGTTTCACCTGGTATGTGCGTGTGCCTGTCTAACTGTCTGTCTGTTTGTCTGTGTTCTTAACACTGTGCATGTGTGAGCTGCGTTGTGCGTGTATATGTCTGTATATCTCAGGGTACGAAACAAACAGAGATATACCTAATAAACTGACATAATAACTGATGCTTGTCTGAGGAAAGTATCTGTACATTAAACTTCATTAACAAAGCCTGCATGCTCACCCCTGTTTCCTTCCTTAAAATAATAAATGATCGTAATGTATTAATGCATCAGTGAGGAGTGTACATGGAACTTGCAACAACTGCTAAGCTGGGAAGTAGAGATCAGAGAAACCATCCTGACCAAATAAGCCTTTATGATCAGATTTTACCTCACTGCAAATGTTATCACGACCACTCAAGGGAACAAACAAAACCAAGACACATGTTACTACAGTAAAACATGTTAAGTAACCAAAGGACCTTGTGATTTTTTTAAAATTGACTGACTGAAACCAATTCATTATCAGACCAACCCATAGTTGTACTGACATTTTTTTTTCTTTTAAAACTTGCTGACAGTTTCATTAGTCTTGATTTATTACTGGAAATTTCAGGTGCGCTCACCAAATTTTTTCTTTTTAATTGTAAGATTCTTTAATTCAAGGCATGTTTCTAACAAACAGATGCTCTTTAGACCTTCTTCAGACTACTGCCTGGTTTACTATTCTTAAAAATAAAAGGTTTGGCACAACAGTTTCTTCTGTATTACTGATCAAGACCTTGTTTCTGGTGACTGTAAAAGAGAGGTAAATGTATGTTCTGTTTTCTTAGTTGTTCATTTTTCTTTGCAGGTCTTGGTCATATGCCCATCATGTCTTTGAAAATCAGTGATTCATATTTCATTTCTTTCTTTATGCGAGTCTCTCTTTTTTCCCCCTCCCCCTCTTCCCTCACTTTCTCCGTTTATGCTCTGAACTCAGTGTGTGTGTGTGTGTGTGTGTGTGTGTGTGTGTGTGTGTGTGTGTGTGTGTGTGTGTCTGTGTGCGAGTGTGTGCATGTGTCTGTGTCTGGCTGGCTGGCTCTCGATCTGTCTGTCAATCTGTCTGTCTGTGTCTGTCTCTCTCTCTCTCTCCTCCCCCCCCCCCCCCCCCCACCACCCCCCCATGCATATTTATGACCTTCAATAACCAAAAACTATACATGGGTAACATGTCCATAAAACTTCTGATGCAGAGAGCAGAACCAGCTCTAGGTAAAGCCAAATAAAAAAAAAAAAAAAGGTGAGAGAAAATCGAAGTGTGCTGTACATGATTTTTTTGGCAGTCTGTAAAGAACAAATGAACTGAACTGAGTTGAAGGAGGATGACTGTTTTTTTTTTTCTTCTTTTTTTTCTGGAACTGTGGAAACAAAACACTTTCATTTGGCTTGCTTGACAGAAGTGCACCACTTCAAAACCAGTCATTATCTTTCTGGTTGAGTGGATAAAAAATTGTTGATGTCACACTCTGTCAATCAAAGCAAAACCATTCGAGGTTGTATTTATCTATAAAACTTGAGATAAGAGACCACTTGCTTCTCTCTCTCTCCATGCAGTGCGTGCATGCGTGCAAGAGAGAGAGAGAGAGAGAGAGAGAGAGAGAGAGAGAGAGAGAGCGAGAGAGAGTGTGTGTGTGTGTGTGTGTGTGTGTGTGTGTGTGTGTGTGTGTGTGTGTGTGCGTGAATGCGACGCAGTTAGACCCCATGGAAATACAAGACATGAAAAGGGCACAGCAATACTTGGATTTCTGTGACATGGTGACCCTTTTGGATTTCTGTGACATGGTGACCCTTTTCAAGGGCACAGTAATACTTGGATTTCTGTGACATGGTGACCCTTTTCAAGGGCACAGCAATACTTGGATTTCTGTGACATGGTGACCCTTTTCAAGGGCACAGCAATACTTGGATTTCTGTGACATGGTGACCCTTTTCAAGGGCACAGCAATACTTGGATTTCTGTGACATGGTGACCCTTTTCAAGGGCACAGCATACTTGGATTTCTGTGACATGGTGACCCTTTTCAAGGGCACAGCAATACTTGGATTTCTGTGACATGGTGACCCTTTTCAAGGGCACAGCAATACTTGGATTTCTGTGACATGGTGACCCTTTTCAAGGGCACAGCAATACTTGGATTTCTGTAACATGGTGACCCTTTTCAATGAACTAACAAATTACTTGAAAAAGATCAATTGTTTTTGATCTCTGATGTACAAAATCAGGTACTCATCCATGCAGTTTGAAAGAAGTTTCATGTGTAATGTTCCCTAAATTCAAAAAGCAGTTAAGCATGTCTACAAGAGGAGTGAAGATAAAACATCTTGTGGTGATCATTGCAGGATATCTTGTATATCTCCAGGAAGCTGCCAGCTATTTTCTTCTTCAATCATCACCATCATAGCTGACACCATTGTCCCTAAATCTCACACTGGCTTTTGAACAAAGCAAACACACCAGCTTCTTGGTGTTCGCAATCGGTCTGCTGTTAAACAACCATCACAAACAAACTCAAGAACTTCACTTGGTGTTTGATTTGACAAAGGCATTTGACACCAAAAATCAAGATGGCCCTTAAGAACATTTGCATAAATTTGGGTGTATCCAGAAGCTAAACAAACTGATTTTTCTCCTTTCATAACTGCATACAGACAAGCGGGCAGGAAACTGTAGATACATCAGACCCATTCCTAGTTAAAAATGGAGTGAAACAAGGTTGTATCTTGGTCACCACTCTCTTTTTCACTTTCTTCACAGCAATGCTGATGGACAGTGTTTGACACTTTGACAAGAGGATATGCACCCCAGTTTCAGACAGCAAAGCTGTCAACCTGCTGGAATCTTCAGACCAGAACAAGAGTGAATGAGGCCATTCTGCGCGACCTCCTCTTCACCGATGGCTGTGCACAGGGGTACTGTGTGCACTGGCTGCCCACACACATGAAGACATTCAACTGCAGATCACCAGCACGCCACCTCCACCGCATCAGAAATCACAGCAGCGGACAAATTCTGTCATCTACGCAACACCAGGAGCAGCAACAGATCTCTGAACATGGAGCTTACATTGCAAATTGTAAAACAGATCTCTGAATGCGGAGGTTACATTGCAAATTGTAAGTGCTAGCTCTTCCTTTGGCAGGCTCACAAAAACTATGAACTGATGATCACAATTTCATACTCTTAACCAAGTCTGATGAGTACAGAGCAGTGGTCCTCTGTGCTCTGCTGTACTAGTATGAGACCTGGACCGCCTGCCAACCACATATGAAACCGATGGAACAAGTCCACAGATGTTCCTTGCACAAGATCTGTAACATGAAATGGCCAGGCAAAGTGCGAAGCCTTCAGATTCTGGAAAAGAGTGAACTTTTCAAGCAAAGAGTGTCTACTCATCAAGTCACTGTGGAGTGCAGAGCATGTCATCCACATGGAGGACAGCAGGATCCCCCAAATGCTCCTGTAAGGCTAAAACAGGGGAAATCTCATAAATGTCTGCAATTATTCTGGAAGAAAAACAACCATTTGGCATGTTTCCAATCGCAGACCAAGATCCGTAATGAAGATCGACTCACAGAATGACTTATCTGACAATTGTATCAAATGGCATTGTGAATTAAAAAGAGAGCAAGTAAACTTTTAAAAACATACCTGATTTAATCTTTGTTTGATTCATGAGACTATAATTTATTGATTTCTTTTTGACTGTTTGGTTTCAAATTTATTCAGAATGATAATGGCAGCTACGCCTGTGGTGTTATCATTGACATACTAATTTCAGTGCAGCCTGATTACAATTTTTCTATTGATCACATAAGAGCGTGTTTCATTTGCTTAAAATGTTTTATCAATCAATTCTTTTTGTTTTTATCATGTGTGTTTTATCTATTTCAAATGTTTAAAACAATCTAACGCTACAGTTCTGGTAGTCAATGAAGCTGAAAGATATGCAGACTGTGATTTCATGTTTGAAAAAACGTAGCATTTTTTTGGTGCTCAATTCATTTTTCATCACCTTTCTATTTGAATTCCAAAGAAATGGTTTTTTTTTTTAATGCAATAAACTTTTTTTTTTTTTTTTTTTTGGCTGTCCCATCTGTCATCTCAGAGGCATTGCACCTACGCAACTCAGTCCAACGCTCCGTCCACAGCCAAAGCCCAGCCCGGCCCGCCACAACCCGGTACTGGTAATCCACAGCGAGAAGTCAAGGTCAAGTTGTCATGGGGCAACCCACTGGTGGAGACTTTGCACTGCTGCCAAGTCACTTCAGTTGAGTTCAGTGGTGCCCTCTTCTGATCCAACATATGCAGGACACCACCTATTAAGCCTCCAACGGATGACAATAATTGCTTAGTCATAAGCCAGCGTGAGTGCGCTCTCCATCTGGAGGGCGCCACCACATCCATCCAACGACAGTCCCCAAGGACTTGTCAATACCGGTGATCCTGATGGAATCAAAGCAAGGCCATAAACATTGAGAGAAGACATCAAAACTGAGGTCACAATGAGAGCGGGGCATGAAGGGCCATAGAATTTCAGACATTTTTTTATGCTGAGCGATGAGAATGAGAATAATGAAGATGATGCTACAGATTTCCATTTTGGTCTGAGACTGCATGACAGGGCTGTACTCAATGATTACCTTCTTAATGCATCCCGGCATCAGCCAGGCCCCAGAGATACAGACACCTGCAGTGCTGGTCAGGAAATCTGAGCAATGCTCTCTGAGATGCATCCATTAAATGGATGAAACTTGACTGTGTGGTCCCAGTCTTCCCACCTGAGCCCGCAGCAAACTCAACTCTGGGTAGAAGCCGGTCGGGGCAGAAAAATCCCACATGACTCTGAATCGAACCCACGACCTCCCAGCCAGGAGTCTGTGATGCTAACCACTTCACCACTGTGGCTGGTGATATCTAATATCATTAGCAGGACCTTGAAAACACTCCAGCAGGTTGAAAGGATAAATACAGTTTTGGAATCAAGAGGTCAATGACCAAACTAGGAGCACAAAGGAAAGCTGGATCAAACAGCAATGTGAATACGTTGGGATAAAAAAAAACAACAACAAAAAACTGAAAAACAACACAGGGGAAGCTTTTGAGACTTTTGATGAGATTACTGACTTAAGCTGGCTTCTTTTTTTTTCCCACCAAATTTCTGTATTAGTTTTGTTCTGTTCCTTCTGGGTTATTTCGCTGACACAAAGCCTGCCTGTATTCTTTTTTTTAAATATCTTTTTCTTTTCACAACCTATCATCCTTTAATATTTTCTGTGTTATTGATTTTGTCGCCTTCCCTTTCCACATCTGTTCATGCACTATACTTTCCACTCTGTAGTTCCCCAGTAAAATGCTCATAACAATAAAATGAATGGTCATTTACTCACCTGTTCTCATCTGTGGAATCGTATCTTGGCATGGGATCATTGTCCTGAGCATTGACGTCATAACTGGCATATGGATCCTGCAATAACACATATATATGCACACAGCCTGTTACATTTCTCTCTTAAATCAATGCTACCCTCTCCCTCTCTCTTTCCCTCTCTCAGCCTTCCAGCCTCATTCTTTCTCTCTCTCTCTCTGCCTTCCACACACTCTCACTCTTTCAAATACACACACATACATGCACACACACATATGTGTACGCGTGTGTATGCGCGCGTGCGTGCACACACACACACACACACACACACACACACACACACACACACACACACACACACACACACACACACACACACATGCGCTCACGCACACGCACACAACACACACACGCACACACACACACACACACATACACACAGACACACACACTGAAGCATGCCTGGGAGCATGCAAACATGCCAGCATGCGCATGCATGCGCGTTTGCACACACACACACACAGAGACAAATGTGCATATGTGCGCAGGCACACATGCACACATGCATGCACACACATACACACACACATACACACACACACATGCATGTCTATTCATGCAGACACTCGCATGCACGCACGCACGCACGACACACTTCTTAAAACTTAAAACATGCAAAAACTACATTAAATTTTTATATCAGATGAAAAATATTTATCTCCTGTAGGAACTCAAAAATCACTTCATGTGGGACATCTCTGAACAAGGTTTTCATGATGGAGTCTGCTTTAAAGCGTTTATGTCCGACCTCATGCAGTTCCCAAAGTCTATAAAACACATTTTATAGCGAGCAGCACCTCACATGGAATGTACCATGGAGGTTTTTCACCTCTCAAAAGTACAAGTGGGATTAAACAGTAGTGGCTTGTACATAATGTGTACAAAAATCTTTCTTCTTTACAGCCACTACTGGTAGATAGTAAAAGCTCTATGATAAGAATGGATTCGAAACAACCTGTTCAGTTGGTCACATTTATCCTCTTTTCTTCTTTTTTTTTTTTTTAATACCTCCCCCCTCCCCCCCTCCCTCCACCTTCCTCCCCTTCCTTCAGACCTCTTGACACTGTCCCTGCCTCTTCTCTCCCTTCCCTTATTTTTCAATTTCAAAAACCAGCTTTTTCCTTTTTTTTTTTTTTAACAGAATGAAATCTGACATTTCACTTTAGTTAGTAGAAAATGTGTCTGTTCAAGTTTCAAATGCAATTTCATTTCAGAAACCTCAAAAGCTGTACAGTCAGAAAACGTTTCATGCACGTGCGAGTGCACACACACACACACACACACACACACACACACACACACACACACACACACACACACACAGTGTTACACACACACACACACACACACACACACACACACACACACACACACACTCAGAGTTACACACACACAGAGTTAGACACACACACACACACACACACACACACACACACACACACACACACACACACTGTTACACACACACACACACACACACACACACACACACACACACACACACACACACACACACACACACTTACACACTCCACTTTTCTCACCAGCCCACGACGGCTGACAAAAGCATGTAAGGACACAAAACTGGATAGCAATGGCAGCTAGCACACCCTGCAGATAATGCATTGACAGTTAATGCATCAATGTCAAGACGAGCTGGCAAGACAAAATAATGTTCGGAAGGTGGGACGTATAAAAGGAAAAACTGAGAAGAAAGAAAGAAAGAAAAAAAAAAAAAAAAACAATGGACGGGGTAGACAATGAAAAAGACAGTCTGTTTCTAAGAAAGATTAGTCGCTTCCGATCACTACTGTTTGCGATCGCATCCTTTCAGAGGCTGTTTGTCAAAGGTTCGTCTATGTCACTCCCCATGCCTTTTACTAAGTCCACTCTTTCATGAAAGGCAGTGCTCTATAATCTAATCTTGTCTGCTCTGCCCAACTTGGGCTTCACACTTTAATCATCACTGTCTCTTTCCTCAGGTACTTGTGTGTCTTACTTGTTTGTTTGTTTTATGGGGATTATTTTTGTTTTTTGTGGTTGTTATTAAACAAACACATAACATTCCTGTTTCAAACACAATTTCATTTCAGCACTCCCCCTCATCCCCCCTGCCCCCCCCTTCCCCTTTTCTACTTTCTTGTTGGCTATTTTAAACAGTTTGTTCTAGACTGTTTTCACGTCACATATGTATTTTTCCTATCAACATCACATGAGAACGCCTCTTATCATGAGATATAACATGGAATGCTGACATAGGAAGAGAGTGATCAACTCTGTGTGTGCGTGTGTGTGTGTGTGTGTGTGTGTGTGTGTGTGTGTGTGTGTATCTGTTTATGTGTGTGTGCACGCACTTAGTTATCAGTACAGCCTAAGTTAACCTGACATTAAACTGGTTTCAGTCACCGTGCATATGCACATATGCATACATGCATAGCTCTGTGTGTGTGTGTGTGTGTGTGTGTGTGTGTGTGTGTGTGTGTGTGTGTGTGTGTGCCCGTGTGTGTATATGTGTGTGTGCCGAGTGTGTATATGCATGTGTGCATATATATGTGTGCTTGCTTGCGTGCATGTGTGTCTGACAGTGTATGTGTGAATGAGGAAATGACTGAACAAGCGTTTGTACAATGGACTGTGAGACCAGGTTGTGAGCACTGTTCCCTGCAGAGTGCAGTAGGGTTTCTCTGTCATGCTGTGTGTTAGCACACTACAGGAGGACCGTCTTCAAACAAGGTTTATCACACTTGCCCCCGTACTTCAATCCCCCACAGCACACCACCCCTCCCTCTTTATAATGAGGCACTCCTTAATCTCCTCCTCCCTTCTCTGTTGAACACACTGACCTAAAACTTTCAATTACTATTGATTTTTCCTCCTCTCTCTGTACCTGAGTGCTGCTTTCTTTTGGGAAGTATATTCAAAACAATTTTTTGTGCATGTGTCTGTTCAAGTTTCAAAAGCAATTTCATTTCAGGGATCTCAAAAGCTGTGCAGTCTGAAGAGGTGGTCATTTAAAAACTTTGTAAAGCTTATTTTTACTAAAGCATGAGCCTTCTCACCCTCCATCCCTCTGTTATTACAAACTCCAGAATCAATTTTCAAGTCAACCAATGTGACTTTTTTCATCATGACAAACAAAACTGAATGCTATATGTGATGCTTTGTTTATGCGTGCACTGGTGCACGTATGCAAGCCTAAGTGCATGCATGCAAGAAGCCCACATGAAAACAAATGTTGTTACCTCTGTCAGACTGACATCACGCACCAATATTCCCTGAAGCAGACTATGTTCATGACTGGCATATTTTAGGGAGATAAGCTTCTAGTCCATCTTATCCCCAAAAGGCAAAACTGCATTTCTGGTGTGTGAAAACACCAACACAGTATGCATCACTGGAAAGCCTACATTTGGACTGCAAATACATAGAATACAGAGCATAGCTTTTTTTTTTTTTTTTTTTCCCTGATCACCAAGGGACACATGTTCCCTGGCAGCTTACACTAAAAGCTAAGGCCTGAGGAAAAACTTGAGGTCCACTCTTTGGAGCTCTCTCTCACACTGTAAGCAGTCCTAAGCAGAAGTGGCACCCTGACTTCGCTCTGATTGCACCTTTCACCTAGTGGACACTGTCAGGGCAAATACTTTTAATCACAGTGCGTGCCGTGAGTGCAAGTGTGTGCTGTGTGTGTTTATAATAATGTGTGTGCGCACACATGCATGCATGTGTTTTTGACAGAGTAAATGTTTGTGAGTGAGCAAGTATGTGTGAGCGAGAGAGAGAGAGAGAGAGAGAGAGAGAGAGAGAGAGAGAGTGTGTGTGTGTGTGTGTGTGTGTGTGTGTGTGTGTGAGTGTGTGTGTGTGTGTGTTTATGTCATGTGTTTGGGAGAGTGAGACAGAAATGGTGGTGGTGGGAAGGTGTGAGGTTGAAAGAAAGAAAGAATATGAATATCACTAGAGAGAGAATCTTGTATTTAGTTTTTAATCATAACAGTAATGTTGGATTTTTTTTTTAATCTAAATAAATACATAAAAAGGGAGGATGGGGGTGAGGAAAGATGGAGAATCGGGTTGGGTGTGGCCAATGTGGGAGGCGTGAGGGCAGGGTATGCTGACTTCCTGTAAGGGCCTATTGTTTCATGAAGAACGATTCACTTTTATCGTATTTGCAATCTGCTATGTTAAATTTGCTTGAGAGAGGAGAAAAAGAAAAAACAACTCTTTACTAAAGCTATGTTAACTGGCTTGTGATTGATTTGCCTTTGGTGGCATTTTTCTCACTGCCAATGACATGACACAATAAACACAGTATGTGTCGAGCTGACAGCCTATTCCTTATCATGGCCTGAAATCTTGTCATCTGATTCGATTCCAAATATTCTGACAGCTGAACATTCACACCTCAGAACTGTTGTTCTGTGAAGAGGCAAGATTTCTTACTTCTGATACTCCTCAAGATCAAAAGAAAGAGCGGACCTATTTCCACCTCGGCATTATCATTACAAGCGCACAACGGCTGGCAAATCAGTCTGATGTGTGACATGCCATTTACAAACTGTGAGTGAAAATACAGCAAGCATGCTGGCAGTTTGAAGTTCTGATAGAGGAAAGGATTCAGAATATGCATAGCCCATCCATGCAAACAACCTTTCCGTCTATTTCCTGAATTTGTTGGCAAATTTCAAACATCTTCTAATTACAAATCCAGGCCAAACTTTGAGAGCATTTACTGAAGTGTGTTGCCCCTCAATCATGGCTTTGCATTCATCATCATCCAGCCGTTCACCATAGCAGTTTCTGTGCTTACAACAATACACAGAAAAACACCGATCAGAAGATACATTTTTATACACATATTTGTGTGCAGAGCTGTTGATGCACAAACACACATGAGTGTACAGATGAAGGCAAGCACATATTGTGAACATGTATTCTCTCTCTCTCTCTCTCTCTCTCTCTCTCTCACACACACACACACACACACACACACACACACACACACACACGCACACACACAGAGATCAATAAGATGTAGGCAGGAGACTCAGAAGCTGACCTGAAGCTGTCAAAAGGGTTTTCAATAACATTGCCATTAACACAATACATGTACTGGAAATTTTGCCTAAAGCAGACTGTAAAATAAGCACCATGCACAACACCCACACACAGACAATGAAAGACAAAAAAAAAACAAACAAAAAAACCCAGTGGTTATCTCATTCTCAGTCCACCAGCACACAGCTGAGATAACTCCACTGGGACTAGTCCTTCCAGTGGGAATGTGAAACCCTCTTGTCCATATAAGCATGTGCATATGGAGATGTATGCATACTTCTGCATGTCTACCCTTGTGTGTGCCAGAGTGCAAGCCTCTGTGTATGTGTGATGTGTGTGTGTACGCACGCGCGCGTTTGTGTGTGCATGTGAGTGCGTGTGAGTGTGTATGAGTGATTTGTGGGGAAAATTTTTAGACACTTCACCCCAGGTGGGCAAACCAAAATTTTCAGGGGAATTTTTTTTTCGTAAATCCTTCACTACAAACCCTGTAGTGTAAAAAGCTTCGAAATATTTTGAAGACATGTAAAAAATAAAATGTCCCCAGAAGCATCATTGTTAAACATGCGTGCATATGCACATGCAACCTTGGCTTCATATATGCACCTATCCCATTTCCCTGAGAGGTGTTAACGAAATATTACCCATGTTTAACTATCTGAAAATAACCAACAGATGTTGGTTTGATGACAAGATAAGCAAGCAACTGTTACCTAATAAAAACAACACTGATCTCATAGGCCTTTTTAATATATTCCCCTCTGTGATGATGAAAAAAAAAAAAAAAAACAATCCTGATTCAATACCCCACAATATAAGGCAGGGAAGTGTACATGCGTGCGTACGTGCCTGCATGCATGCATGCGCGCATGTGTGTGTGCCTGCGAGTGTGAGCGTGAGTGTGAGTTTGTGTGTGTATGTGTCTGCGTGTGAGTGCGTTGAGTGCGCATCTGTGCATGCATGAACATGGCAGTCAGAAATGTGTTGAGGCGGTGGGGTGGGGGTGGGTGGGAGGGGGGAATAAGGTTTCTTTCCTCCACAATCAAGCCATGGAATGGCAAGCATGTGCCTGAGGTCAATCTGAATTACAAAGCAACTGCCATAATCATCAGGTTCAACATCAACAACAAACAAACAACAAAAAGTATATATATAAACAGCTTTCATAAACTTGCTCTCCCCTCTCTCTTGATCTATTTTACTTGGCATTTGCACGAGTATTAATGACAAAAAACATAAACATGAAAATTAAATCTTACTTTGCCCATTCAATAAGGAAAATGCTGGACAGGGAAGAATTTCTGACAAGAGTCAGTGTAAGTGTAAAAATGTGGTATTGCTCGAGCGTTAAAAACTGAACTGAGCTTATAATATTGAGAGGTTTGTCTAAATTCAGATTTTGGTCTGAAAACTGATGATGTGATTTATCATAAGCCACTGCAGCTTACAGACCTTCTTCTCTCTCTCTCTCTCTCTCTCTCTCTCCATCTTTCTAAAAACCCCATCTCCCTCCGTAATCCCCCTCTTTTCCTTTATCCCCAATCTCTGCCCCATCCCAAGCCTGACATACACACATACTCCTTAACTGTCCTCCTTACTTTTCTCCCTAAAAGTCATTGATGTAACCAATGAACTGCGTTTCATGGCATTCAAGTTTGTATGATTTTTCCGTTTTCAATATCAGATGTTTTTCCACAAGTACAAAATGACAGACGCAAGATTTATCTGTAAAATATTTCATCCTTCATCTTTAAAAAAAAAAAAAAAAAGCATAAATGATTATTATTGTAACAAGGATGGCCAAGTCATGTCTTGCTGACATAACCCAAGCCGACCACACATGCCATGACAGCAACACTATGCACTTCCCTGTGAATGCATTTGAATGAGTTAGAGAGAGAGAGAGAGACTGAGAGAGAGAGGGAGAGACAGATAGAGAGAGAGAGAGTAGTAGTAGTAGTAGGAGAAAGAGAGAGAGAGTGAGAGAAATTAAATGAAATGAGATTTATTCAGATAGGCCACAGCCCCTTCTGAAGGACGATTACATTAAAACCTCAGCATGATAAGTAACAACATCAACACAAAACATTACTCGGATGAATAAAAAAAAAAAAAAAAAAAAAACCAACAGCAACAACAACAAAAAGACACTAAATGCATGAAATACAATCTACTATACAACGTCACGTCCGTGAAGTATAATCTACTGACCCAGATATTAACTCCATACTGGGATGTCCGTATCCATGTAATATCGGTGTGTCAATATATTTAACTAACCATAACAGCTCGCCTCTTAAAGGCTTTATACACAAATTCCCCACAATAATTTCATTTTCATTCATCATTAATAGACACACACAAAACTGACATAGTTCACTAAAGCAGGGCCGAAGAACAGAAAGTGCATTTCGTTATCATTTGTCTTTTCACATAGCAGGCATGTCACACTGTGGTCAGAAACGACGACATCATACCATTCACTATGCATTGCTATATCCGATACACCAAATCTGAAGTGAAAGATACGGTTCGCAATTATGGATGATTTAAACTATCTGTACCATGTAACATCTATCACTTTCCTGAATATGTTCATGAGAGAGAGAGAGAGAGGAAGAGAGAGAGAGAGAGAGAGAGAGAGAGAGAGAGAGAGAGACAGACAGACAGACAGACAGACAGACAGACAGACAGACAGACAGACAGCGAGCAGACATGAGCGTATGTGGGAGGAGGGGGGAGTAGAGTGCGCACACACTCGCGCACACGCCTGTCATCCACACATGCGCACGACAGTGTGTATTCATGTGTATGTATGCTCACTGTTCTTTTAGACAGGACTTCTTTGCGTTTCATTTCATTTCGCAAGACTTTATAGGTCCTGGCCAGCCTGGAAGTGAACTAAAAGTGCCAAGAAGTGATCCCTCAGAAGGTGCTTCATGAATCTGGGATCTATTAAGATGTTGACATATTTCTCCTATACAACAATAAAGGCAGGTCAGTTCAACATAAAATGATGTTTCTATCCTTATAAAGTATGCAAAACATGGTAATTACTGTTTGAATCTTTACAACCGCATGCAATATAAAAACTCTTCGAGAGAGAGAGAGAGAGAGAGAGAGAGAGAGAGAGAGAGAGAGAGAGAGAGTGTGTGTGTGTGTGTGTGTGTGTGTGTGTGTGTGTGTGTGTGTGTGTGTGTGTGTATGAGTGAGTGAGAGCCCACATGCAAGAGAAAGAAAGAAGAGAAACAGAGACAGAGACAGAAAGACAAAAAAGACAGAGACAGTAACAGACAGAGATGGACAGACAGACACTGAGACAGACAGACAAACAGAGAGATTCAGAGACAGTGAAAGAGAGAAAGAGATAGTGAAAGAAACATCCAGAAAGAGTAGAGTGGGAGAGAGAGAGAGAGAGAGAGAGAGAGAGTGTGTGTGTGTGTGTGTGTGTGTGTGTGTGTGTGTGTGTGTGTGTGTGTGTGTGTGTGTGTGTGTGTGTGTGTGTGTGTGTGTGTGCGTGCGTGCGTGTGTGCACCCACATGTATGAGTGTGATGCGTACATGCACTTGTGTGTATAGGGACAAGCACATGCACCTACTTTTGTTTGAGTATATGCATCTAAAACTTTGGTTTCTGTCTACATCGATCCACTGTTCTCTCACGCTCTCTCCCCCTTTGATGATTAATGTTTATATCTGTAAAACTGCATTATTAAAGTTAAAACATAACAAAATAAAAAGATGATGACTGTAGCGAAGATGAAGAGCATGAAGAAGAACTAGGGGAAAATGACAAGATGACAATAACATGACGTCAAAACACGGAAAATAGCCAAACGCCACAAAGTTGCACCATCAAAATCTGTCGTCAAGCTGGTCTCTTTCAGACACAGATACCAGCACCAAAGCACCACCAATGATGACAATACATAAATTAAAAGAGAAATAAAAATCTAATGACAGCAGTAACAACAAAAACATTTCTTTAAAAGAAAACACAACAACAACACAAATCCAACCATAAAGCCAGCAAGAAGGTAGAGGATTTCACTCACATAGTTGGCACGCAGGTCAGGGTGGTCGCGCTCTATCCCATCATCCAAGATGGACACCACAATGTTTTTACCTGAGTACCCCTTCTTCCAGGCCGGGATCACGTTCATGTCAAATCCACTGTGGCCCCCGCCATGCTGCAAATTCACACACAGCCACTGTGCCAAAACGTTTTGAGAAAAATGTCCACATTTACACTTATGTTTACATGCAAAATGACAAAGAGTCAGTGTAGAAGCTTTGACAGCCTACTGGTGTTTAAGAAAATCATTTCGAAGAAGAAAGGAGTAAGGGTAACGACTGAAAATCTAATCTGCAAAGTGTTATCTGCTTCTGTTTAAGATTAAAGCGTACATGAATTCCTAAATCACATCCAACTCAGACTGCAATTAAATGCGGAGTTTGAACAATTCGTTCATCAATACATTAACATAATGTTGAGAATTTCAAAATTTGTATCAAAAAATTTTTTTAAGAGGAAAAGAAAACAAGAAAGAAAATAGATAAAGATAGATATCACAGGCAAAGATATTAGGTATATAGACTGAGAGATTGAAAGATAGATAGTCAGACAGACAGACAGATTGATAGATAGACAAACAAAATATATTAGATCAATAGACAGATATAACTTTGTATGTGAAAAAAAACCTTTTAACATTGGTCAAAATCACTAATCCTAATCATGATCTTTTAACAATGGTCAAAACAACTGATTTTTCTTTTCCAATGTACATCTTCTGACTTTGAAACTCTTTTTTAGTTTTTTCCACCCACACATTAATATAGAGTTGATCCAGAGCAAAGAGCAAGAAATCCCCCCCCCCCTCCCCCCCATTTCCCTTAAAAACTTAAAAAAAAAAAAAAAATCATAGAATCCTTCTGACCACCATACAATGTGAGTGAATGATGAGCTCTGACACTGATGACCTGCTGCTAGCAAAGTTCTACCTATGGTGCTTCATAAGTTGTTCATTCATCTCAAAGATGAGTAAAGGAACACACGCTCACCAAATACCACTGGGATCGGTAGTAGGGGTCATTCAACTGGAAGTTCTGCTCTGAGCATCACCAACAAAGTCACGCTTTGTGCGCGACCTCGCAATCTGTTGCTCAAACCAATGGACCTGGAACAAAGCAGGCTGATAACAGTGTATGCATCACCGGATGATGATGTGGGTGTTGCTGAAGTTCATGCGGTCAGAAGCAAGTGCTCCCATACAATGTGTTAATTGTGATGCCCGAGTGAACACTATTAACAAGCATACATAACTAAAGGTCAGCATTGCTAACGGCTGGCTTAATGGTGCACTTGCACAGTCTCCCTCTCCCTCTCTCTCTCTTTATTACTGACAAAAAAAATTTTCAAAACTGATATGGAATAAATGTTTAAAAGTCTAAAATTCTTCTTCTGTCAAAAAAAAACACTTCTTTAATGCCCATTCTCACAAAAATTTTTTCTATGATTATGTCAACTCCATCTACAGTTTCCCATGTGGCAAGTGAATTTGAAAACACGACTTAAACTCTGTAGATATACTCTTAAAGTAGTTCCATAAAATAAAAAAAAACTTTTAACATTAAGTTCTCTGACAATGCTGCTTCAGATATATTTTCCATAACACTGAAGGTGTAACACACTAAAGCTGTCTTTAGTTTATGTTCCAAATCATCTCGGGCTTTG
>JADBJO010002546.1:67500-75000 GCA_016801955.1 Conus betulinus
TCATACTTTCTACCTGCAAGTGCAGTTTCTGGTATCATGAGACACTTGTTACCTTGATTAATGTGCAGAAAGATAATGCCTCCCTGTGTCTGTCTGAGTGAAAATACAATAAATATAGACACAGAAAGGAGCGGGTGAGACAAAGAGCAGGGAGGAAAGAGGAGATGAGGGAGTGTTTCTGATGAGAATGAAGAGATAACAAGCAGGAAGGTTGATGCTCTCTCTCTTCCTGCCCTATTCCCTATAAAAAGCTTGCCTCCCTAGCCACAAAAGGCAGGAATGTGAGCAACATGTGCACAGTTGAGTGCAGCTCTAGCAGATGATGCTCATGTCTATTATCTCATAATCACCTGGCAGTTGACAGCATCCCAACAGTACACATAACCGTGTGTATCATTCAAAACATCACTTATTTCTTCATACAGCTTGATGACATTATGCTTCACTGATACAAAAATATTAAGGCGCTGCAGACTGAACTTTGTATTTGCTACATGTTATGCTTTACTGGCCACCAGAAGCACAGACAACAGAACCTTAGTATCTGTGATACTGCATTCAACACATCGAATAAAAGTATCTCACCCTCCACACCTTAGAAGAATGTCTTTTCCTTCAGAAAAGAAAACATCTTTCTACACTCACTCAGTCTAACTCCCAAAGAATACTGCCTCCCTGTAGAAAACTGTACAGATTTTAAAAATTATTATTTTAAAGGACATTTATCCCTCACTCAATGGAATAACGCAATTAGCTACAAGTAGTGGGGGGAAATGGAGCTGATCGCAGACTGAACATACCATTACGGTTTAGATTGCAGAGTGCAATGATCTATGGCCGACTGTTTCTTACTTTGCATGCTTCTCCATTCCTGTGGGTTTTAGTCTTCCCTAAGCCGGTCTACACCAGGAAGTTTGGTGTGTGGTTTCTGACCTGGCAGCAAACCACTGCTTGCTCTCTGGCCGACTGTTTCTTAATTCCCAGTTGAGTGTGTTCCTGTGTGAGTTTTGCTTTGAGGGACCTTCAGGTTTCATACCCACCCACCACCACCCTCCCTGTTCTTCCCAGAGTTGACTGAATTTTTTTTTTTGTTTTGTTTTTGTTTTTGTTTTTGTCCCAGCTATGGCGCTCTTCTGATCCCATAGTGATGTGAAGAGGTCGGTGGTGTGCTCAAGTCTTGACGAGGTCACAAAGACCTATTCATTCATGGGGAGCATATTGACATTTAAGTGTGTATGACTGATGCCTGTATGATTGTGTGTGTGTGTGTGTGTGTGTGTGTGTGTGTGTGTGTGTGTGTGTGTGTGTGTGTGTGTGTGATTGTGTGATATTGTGTGTGTGTGTGTGTGTGTGTGTGTGTGTGTGTGTCAGTCTGTTGGTCAGTCTGTCCGTCAGTCTGTCTGTGTAGGTGCGTGTGTTTGCGTGGCTGTATCTGTGTGAGTGTAAATGTGTCTATCATGCCTGAAGCCATGGGGCCACACCAGTGAATGATGGGAAAACAAAGAGCTGAAGATTGCTGCTGTCCTCTTCATCTCAAACCAGTTCATCACTGTCACTTCTGAGACCTGGCGTGCAAGACTTTCATGGGCTTCCTGACAGCGCATCAAGAAAGTCATTTCACATCTCGGGCAAGAGAAGCAGGCAGTGGGAATGGACGAGAGAATAAAAGAATGGTCCTGCCCTACCCACACAGGAGTTCACTGAAAACAACAACAACAAAAAATGCTGCACAGTGAAACTTCCTGATGCAACACTTAACAAATAGCACACCATCCCCATCCCTCCACCACCACCACCACCCTTTTCTTTTTTTTGTTTTTTGTTTTATTAATCTGCTTTCTCATTACCAGATTCAAACAATCAACAGTCTGCCACCATCCTTTCTCTATCTCTGGCCATTAACTGCGATGAACTTCCTCTTCATCTTCGTCAAAAATCCGGGACTGGGCAATTTTTAATCTGACAAAAAAAAAAAAAAAATTTTCTTATTCTTCCCCTCCATCTCAATTTTTCCCCCTTAAAAACCTGTTGTTTATTTTGTTTTTGTTTCAATGTGTGTGCTCTCAATTTTTTTTTTTTTTTTTTTTCCCTTTTTTTTTTTTGCTTTTTGGTTTTGTTTTGCTTTTAGGTTATGGCAGGCATGTGCGCGAATGACATGCGGAAGCGCGTTGTTCTTTTTCGCACTTTTTAGGTGAAGTGTTATATGAAAATTATTCTTTTCATTGTTCTGTTTATTTCAAAGATTTCTGTGTCCATAACACATTCAGTGTCCCCCCCTCCCCCACCAAAGACTACCTTCCCTTTGAAGATTTTTTTCAAAGATTTCTGGGGATCCTTATGGAGACAATCTACTGAGCCGACTTTACAACCCATCTTCATAATACATGCCATTGCCAGCTAAAGGTCTACAACTGTACAACAAAAATTAAACTAATGACATGCCAGCCACAATGATAACAGCTCAACTAGGCAGATCCAAATCACCTCAACAGTATATGCTTTAATTCATTGATGCACTGATGTGTTTGTTGTCATTCACTACGATGTGTTGTTGTTTCAATTTTTTTGTTTTCAGTTTAATCTTCGGCAGTACAATTTTTAACAGTCTATGCTTAATTCATTGATGCACTGATGTGTTTGTTGTCATTCACTATGATGTTGATGTTGTTTCATTTTTTTTTTGTTTTCATTTTAATCTTCGGCAGTACAATTATTATTTTGCACACACACACACACACACACACACACACACACACACACACACACACCTCCAACCCTTCCCCTCCGTCTCGTCCATGCGCACAGCCATATGGGGGGGGGTAGGATGGTGGGGGGGGGGGGGGGGGGGGGGGGGGGAGGCAATATGTACATGTCACAAGGGGCAGAGTGAGTTTGGCTGTATGCATGCGAATGCTGGCGCACACTCCTCATTGAGTAGATAGATGAATGTGTGTTTGCTCAGAGAATACAAACAATGTGGGTGGCAGAACCTGGTCCAGTTCCTTCAATGAAAATGACTGTGTTTAACGCACATGCTAAAACCATGGCAACAGAAGAGGTAGTGTCTGGCAGTCTCAGGCCCCTCAGGCACACTATCTGTCATCCTTGTAGGTCTCATCATCATAGGCCCACAGCACGTGAACATGGTGCTCACACTTGTACGCACGCCGCGCACACGCACACACACACACATAAACACACACATGTGTGTGTGTGTATGCGCCCACACACACACACACACACACACACACACACATACACACACACTTTTATATGCCACATGAAAGCCAAAATATGTGCTTGAGAGTAAACATATCTATCTATAGATATGTGAGCAAAGCACGAACTACTACTTCTTTTGATACCATACTATGTGTTTGAGGGTAAACATATCTATATGTGAGCATAGCATGTACAACCACTTCTTTTGATACCATACTGATATGTCAATTTCACATCTGTGTACATGATGTAAGCTCCTCATCTCTCTCCATCTGAGTGTGTGTAAGCACTGAGCATGTGAGTGAGCATTTGCATACATGTGCATAAAAAAGCAGAAATTTCTTCTTTCTTTTTTCTTCTTTTTATTTTCTATTTTTTCTAATTTTATTTTTGAAGTCCGATTCACTGTTTATCAGTGCTGGAGGATTTCAGTATGCCTGACAAAAATGTAAGAACATTTTACACCCCTTTCTAACCAAATCTCTAAATTTCTGATTAGTTTACAAACACAGCAGAATGTTTTTGGGTTTTTTTTCCATGACAGAGCCAAGCAAAAACAACCAACAAGTTTCAGAAGGAACAGAGTATTTCAAAGGCACGTCTTCACAATAATTAAAATCTGGCATCAGAATTCAAAAGGAGTGAACATATCCTCTCAGATTCATGATAATCCTGTTCCTTCCTCCCATTCATCACCACCCCCACCACTCCTTGTGCACTTTCAGAGTTCAACTCTGGTAAAAACAAATACACGCACACACAAACTGACAAAGACAGACACCCCCCTCCATACACACGCTCTCCAACTTCTTGCCTTTGGTGTGCAAATCCTATGTCGCACTCCTTTAAAAGAGTCACAAAGTCCTTTCACAACCATCAGTGGGTTTCGGGTGTGTCTGGCCTTTTCCACCCTCACTATTTGAAGAAGTGGGTTTCCTTTTCCGGGGGGGGGGGGGGGGGGGGGGGGGGGGGGGGATTCAAAAAAAAAAAAAAAAAAAGAACAGAAACCAAGAGACCCATGGCTTTGACCTGAAAGAGCACTTACCTCTGGGTGGGATGTCAGGGCAGCATGGTGGACATGACTGCGGTCGGCAGAGCGGGTTTGCCGATGGGGAATTTCAAACAAGTAGTGGCCTGCTAAAGTCCCAATCTGCAACACACACACACACACACACACACACACACACACACAACAGATACATATCAAAACCCCCAGTTGTACAGACAAGAAACCAGAAATGAACGAATAAACCTGCTTTGAAAATGCACCTGAAGAGAACCGAGACACACCATAACAAGTCATGTTGGAAATAAAAGCATATCGAGCTCCACACAAAACAAACATACAAAAAACAAACAAAAAATCCATGGCTATGAACGTTGAATGAACATAAATGCTGGACCATCTCACCTGATGCAGTTCAATACACACTTAAGACACAAAGAAAAGTACCAGATCACTTTTCTTTCAAAATTCAACAGTCTGAAATAATGTATCACTACTAAGAACTGCCATCTTGCTTTTCCAATCATTCCACACTGTATTCTAATTCTGTCATCAATAACTAACAGCAGCACAGCTTTGCAGATTAGTTCTAAACTGCAATCACTCTACAGATTTCACTGCCCATTGTACCTCAGAGTGTCACCAACTGTTGACAAAACAAATGACCAGCACCAACAGCAAAACATTCAGTGGAAGCCAGCACTCCCAGCCCATTCCCCCCAGCCAGCCGTTCCTTCAGGCTGTTTTCCCAGTTTGATCAGACACCAAACCCTGACTCTGAAAATCGCAACACCAATGCTCAGAAAGAAAACTGTGCAATACTCATGCGCGTCAGTCAGGAATGTCAGCTCACTTGGATCTTTCCCACACACACAAGCAGGGGAGGGAGGGAGGGGGAGAGAGGAAAGAGAGAAAGACAGACAGACAGACAGACAGAGAGGCTGAGAGAGATAGCGACAGAGGAGGAAGGGAGAGAGAGAGAATGACAGCAAGAGAGAGAGAGAGAGAGAGAGAGAGAGAGAGAGGAGAGAGAGAGAGGCTCATCAAAGGGACTGGGAATGTGACTGGGAATGTGACAAAATGCTTAGTACCAGCCCTTCCAGTCAGAATCTAACCAGTGACTGGTACCATCAGCTTTTTTTTTTTTTTTTAACAGAATTTCATTGGCTGTTTTTTGCATTGTTGATCAACTGTATTCACTATAAAAAAATATTCATCATAGTCATAAAGATGCACACACACAAACGCATACAGTGTTCCATCAGCTACACAAATCCATCTTAGTGGTTGTTGTTGTTGTTCTTCTTCTTCATTTTTTTTTTTGTGAGGGGGCACAGAGAGGGTCAACTAATTTTGAACAAAACATGCATGTGAATCCTTGGCACAAATTGCAACACTCTTCATTCCTTATTTTCAGACTGGAAAAAAATACTAATCACAGGCAAGATTTATTCCGTCTGATCTTTCGGCTGTATTTTACAATAATTCCATAATATTTCCATCAAAACCATGTAAATCACATCATAAATTATACATTTTGTTACGGATGCACAGACTAAAATTTTTTAAAAATGGATGTATTTTGTTATGGCAATGAAAAGCTTATAAAATCCACAGCAGTGGTCATGATAGTTTTTTTACAAAAAGATATAAACTAAAACATAAAAATGAACTGTCACCATGTTAATGTGTTCTTAACAATTATCATGGCTAGCTGTGTATTCTCGACCATGAGGCAAACTGAAGCTTGAAAGGTTAAAAAGAAAAAATTGTACATTACATAATTAAATGAATACAACTGGTGCTCTCAGAATGTTCCTGTTAACATCATTGTCACTCAGGTTTCAAGGTAAACGTACATAAAAAGTCTGATAATAATTTGTTACCTTGACAGGATGTATTAAGTGTCTGACAAATAAGCAGGCAGTTTTAATAAACACTTGCATCGCTTCCAACGCATGAAATTGATCTACAAACAGATTTTTTCTATTGCTTTCGTTTTATTTTGTTATGATTTTGCAAAGCACATTTGTTTTCAAACATAATGGAAGTAATCCAGAAAATCTAGGCATTGCCTACCTGAACATTAGTCTTGATGGCAGCTCATTAACAGCTAAATGTCAGACAAATAGATCCTCCTAATCGGCTTCTCCATTTGATCTGTCTTCCGATAGTCATGATCATGATGATTATGAAGGGCACCGGAATGCACCTGATGACAATGGAGACCTGGGCAGTATGCCCATTCACATGGGAACCCAGCGCTCAAAGAGTCGAACAGAAGATCTTGTCGGGGACAAAAGTTTTCAGACTAAGTCATCTGCTCTCCATTCTGTGGTATTATCTTTCGTGATACACGTGTCATACTTCCTAGTATGCCACTAAAATTGACAGCATTTTTTTTTTCTCTCTCTCTCCTTTTTTAAAAAAATTTATGCAGTTTATTGAGAGGATGAGCAACAGCTGTAATATTTCACACACACACACACACACACACACACACACACCAGCACAGCACAGCACAGACAGACCTCTTACTCTTGACTACACTTTGAAATACTGAGAATGTTGTGGTAAGGTAAAATTGCATTTTATATGTAGTTAGTTACTGTGTGTGTGTGTGTGTGTGTGTGTGTGTGTGTGTGTGTGTGTGTGTGTGTGTGTGTGTGTGTGTGTGTGTGTGTGTGTGTGTGAGACAGACAGACAGACAGAGACAGAGACAGAGAGAGAGAATGGTTGCACACGAGTCTGTGTTTATGCATGCTTGCAGAGATCAGCTCACAGATAAACAGCGATTTATTTAGTTGAGCAACAATTTGTATAATATATTCTTAGTTCATACGTGAAACTTGTTTCTATTTTAGCCAGTCAATTATTTCTGATGATCAGGTAAACCCTGTAATCTGTGCAAAACAAAATTAATACAATTTTAACTATTTGTACACTATAAGCCATTGAACTAAATTAAACAAACAAAAAAAAGGGGGGGGGAGGGGGGAGGAGTGATTGTATGTATACACATGTATAACACAAACATGTGCAAAGTACAGACAGGTTACACACACACACGCACACACGCACGAACGCACGCACGCGCACACACGCAAACACACACACACACACTCACACGCTCACGCACACACATGCATACACGCACACACACACACACACACACACACACACACACACACACACACACACACACACACACACACACACACACACACACACACACACACCTACACACACACACACACACACACAGAGTCTGT
>JADBJO010002546.1:80000-85000 GCA_016801955.1 Conus betulinus
TTGTGACTAACAGCAAGGCAGTGATCTGCTTCAGACAGTGATTCTATCAATTCATAATCAGTCATTTTAATCAAAACAGTCTGGATCACTTTTCTACAGGAATTTTTCTTAGAACTAGCAAACTAACTTCTGCATACATGTGATGTATACATAGCTTTGAGACCAACAATGCCTGCCATACAAACATGAGGTAAATCAGGCACAAAATAAACAATTCGAATTTATGCAACCCTACCAACCTAATTTCTTTTTTAATTTTCAAATCCTCAAACACATTCTGAAAACAGAAAATTCTCTGGATTCTACAAATAAAGATACACTTGATATTGAGAGAAAATCTCTTGAGGATGTCGCTGATGACAGATAATATTTTACACCCAGAGAGAGAGAGAGAATGAGAAAGGAACTAAGGGGATACCAAGGATCAGTTGCCATGCGCTAAGCTGATGTGCCGAAGTCAGGAACTAGAAGTCTATGAAAACCATTCTAGACACCAGTCTGACAGTAATGAAGATCTCATGCAATGTAATCGATGTAAAGAGGGCTTTCATGCTTTCCCCTGGATCAGTAGTAAGGTCCTTAATGAAACAAATGAGCAAGTCTGCAACTTTGTTTCAAAAGGAAAGCAGAAACACATCACTGTCCTTCCTTACCAAACTCTTGGGGCTACTTTGCATGCTAAAAATTCTTCACAATCACAACCTGCAAAAACTCTCTGGGGCTACTTTGCATGCTAAAAATTCTTCACAATCACAATGCTGCAAAAGCTCTGGGCCAGGTACAGGCATAAAACTGCCATAACAGAAATATTTCAACACCATCCTTTTTTGCCGCTGGATAAAATTCTAAAAAAAACTACAGGAAACTGTTTCTACATTTTATATCAATCTTAATATGTGTATCTTCAGATCATCTGTTAAGGCGTATTTGATAGTGTTCCAGATTGCTGTCTGGCCTTAAACTAATTAAGACAGAGCCGGAATAGCTCAGTGGTAAAGTGCCAGACTCATAATCCAGGTGATCCTGGGGTTGTGGGTTCATATCTCCACTGGGCCATTGGTTTCTGACTCCTTTTCCCATAAGTTTGAATGAGAATATAAAACAAGGTTCTGTTTGTGAACGCACGCACATCATCTTGCACAGACATAAAATCCCATCACCACTTTCAGAAGAGAAGGCCAGTTTGGCCGTTGGAAGATTGGATGACATGCAAATAGCATGCCCTTCCCCGAAGCTGGAGTATGGCTGCCTTAACAGCGGGATAGAAAGTGGTCATACACACAAAACTCCACTCCCTTTGTACAGGGATTAACTGCAGGAGTATCAGTCTACATACAAAAAAAAAAAAAACTAATTAAGACCTACAATAGCACATATAGACATTTGCAGGATTTTTCAGCCTGAACCAGCTCTTTCCTTTTTAAAAAACACACAAAAAAATTCTTCATTTCATTTCTTTTAATAATGTGCAATAGGCCTAGTCGGAAGACGGAAACAAAGCAGTTAAGTGTTTATCCTCTAAAAAAGATGTGTATAAGTGAGAATGTTGATTAACGTTCCTGACCAAAATTGCACTTGTCTCTGCTTTTCCCATCCCTTATTGACACAAAGATGCAACATAAAAGGACAAGATGAAAACTCCCATAACATAGTCTTCAACATCCTCATTGATTGTTATCTATAAAAATGACAGCTGGGGAAAGAAGTCTCCTACTTTGTGACTCTCTCCATGTCCATGCCCTCTGGCTGTCAGTTTTGTGTGTCAGCAGCATCAACATAATGGGGCTGCTGTCCCTACTGCATGGGCAGTCAGACAACATCAGGACTCTCCACTGTCTGTCATGCAGAACACGGTCAATATGTAGTGACTTTTAAAGTCATTCACACTGTCTTTTCAGATGATCTTGGCTCAGCCTCTGGGTTGCCTAATGATCATCCGCTGTATCCCAGGGTATATATACACATACTTCCTTCTTCTTATGACAATGTAATGAAGGTTAATTATCAAGACTTGATTTACACTAAACTATGATGTTTCTTCCCTCAGGGCTCTCAATGAACAGCGGAACTTTCCAAATAGGACTCTCTTCCTTTTAAGACAAGCTTTTTTCTGGGACATTTTACTCTGTCTATTGTCCTCCCAATAAAACTCCATCCCTTACATGATTTGTTGTTGCTGTTACCTGCCTCTGAAATGTTCTTCTCTTTGCCATATACTACATCCACTTCTCTATAATAGTATAAATACTCCCTTCAAGATTTTTCCCCCTGGAACACTGTTATCTCCCTTTATGCTTTATGCTATCTCTCCCAATAAAGGCTCCCTTTCTTTACTTTCCAGGATTTTTTTTTTCTTTGTCTAAGTTAGAATTTAGTAGTTACAAAGTTTCCCTCCCTTCAATTTTTTTTTTTTTTTTTTTTAATTTCAGGATGCCATCGATTACTGTTACAGGGTTTTACAGAAACTTGAACATAACCAAGTAGCACCATAACTTACTTTTGTTGTTTATAGAATTTCACAATGATGTGATTACTCACGACTCAGATATAGATCAACATTAGAGACACAGTTTTCCAAATTAAATTTCACTCAACGTCAGTAGGGGGCTTAGTAGGTGGTGTCCTGCGTATGTTAGATCAGAACAGGCGCCACTGAACACTACCAAAGTGACTCGGCAGCAGTGCAGTGTCTCCTCCGGTGGGTTGCCTCTTGACGACTTGACATTCACTGCTCCCTGTGGATTGCTGGTGCCGGGGCTGCGGCGGGGCCAACTGGGCTGTGGCTGTGGACGGGGTGTCGGAATGAGTGGATGGGTGCACTGCCTCTGAGGTGGCAAAGAGGTTGGGACAGCAAAAAAAAAAAAAAAAAAAAAAAAATTCACTCAAATTTTCTGCAAGTGTGAACCTTGTTAGCCCATCAAAGTTTTAGCTTCCTTTGAATGTACCACAGCAAACATGGATCAGTCCACACACACTCATGCCTCCTTGATGAAGCTGAAAATAATTACGCTCACCACCATGTCAACAGACTGAAATTCTCAAACTCATCTCGACATAATGACATGATATATTCAACCACATCACCTGCTTGCTTTCAAGTTTGTCTTGACACTAAAGCAGTACACGCTACTGTTACAGTCATACTTCCCTGTCTCTTTGTTTCCTTTTGCTGACTTTTAAGTGGTCGTAGTATCTGTCTCACCCCTGCCTAATCATGCTCCTCACAGAATGATTTACAGTCATTACCATGAGTTTGATAATAACACATGTGCATGCATGAATACACATGCTCATGCACCCTATCACGCAAACTTTCCATGACTTTCAGTATTATAACAGCCCAGCCAGCCAGATGGACCCTTTCTTTCACATCTGTCACTACACAAAGGAAGAGAAAAGTCAAGACTGTTTCCAAATCTTCGATCAAAAACAGCTGGCCCTGAAAAGAGAAGATGCCAGCTACTTTGCTTAATTTTTCATGTCTGAATTTTTTTTAAGTAGTTAAAAGCAAAGTAAAAGTAAGAAAAACAAAAAACATACACATAATACAATACAAACATGTAAATAAATAAATCTGGATACAGATATGAAAATATATAGATAAGATAGACAGATATATAGATAAGTGGATAGATAGACAGACAGATGACACTGCAAAAACACAGAGCCAATGTCAAATCTGGACAGTATTACTACTCTATCTTTCTCTTGGTTGCTTGTGCACACACACACACACACACACACACACACACACACACACACACACACACGACAGAGAGCAGGTCAAAACGACAGAAATAAGAAAGACAACAAACACAATAACACACATGTATACAAACATACAAGAGAGAGAAGGGGGAGAGAGAGAGAGAGAAGAAGAGAGAGAGAGAAGTAGACAGACAGACATACAGAGACAGACACACGGAAAAAAGAAAACAAACAAACAAACAACACAGACAAGCAGAGACATACAGAAATATTATTCATAAAAGAAATAACAAGGGGTGATTAGGGAGAGAAGCGTCCCCAGTTCAGACATCTCAGAATCCACTTCTCCTTTCTCATTTTTCTCTCCTCAATAAAGAGTCAATCATCTTCAAAGACAGATTAGGGTGTAGACTGGATCAGCAAAGTCAAGCTGTTGTGAGTCACATGCAGGCCACTCCTTCCTATCCTGCAGTCAGAAAACCCAACTGATTCAACAATGACAAATCAGGAGGAAGTGATTTTTTATTTTCCCTCCAAATTCAGGTTGTGTCGACTGCACAGGAAAACTAACCTCCTCTTCCTACCCTGAGCACTTCTCAAGTACCCCGGGTCCTCTTTCAGTTTCATTTCTCAGGAAACAAGATGTCATATCAACAAAGAGTAGCTATCCACACCGACTCCTCTCTCAACATTTTACTTTGGGGGGAAAAAAACCTTCATGCCACTCCTCTTCTGAAAAAAATGAGCTGGTTGGCTTTGGGTGTTCTTTCCTAAGACATTTGAATCCTGTATGGCCATGCTGTGAGAGCAAGGCACATTTATTCATTTACCATAACAATTTTTTTTTTCTGATAAACTGACCGCACACACAAAAAAAGATGAAACATGCTACCTTGCACAACACATACCACCCCACCACACTCGCACACTGACACAGCCCAATCACAAAGCTTTGCTGGATATCTCTTTGAATTCAACACCATTTTCCAGAAGACACTCTTTCGTGAATAAATCGCTCTAGGAAGCAAGAGGACTTGACTGAATGTCTTTTAAACGTATGACTGATCATATGGGACAAAAACAGTATTTTTGACATATTAACAAAATGAGTGAAAGCCTGAAAATATGTAGACATAACCATATCATTGATCATAAATATGCACAAAGTTTACTATTTTCTTGCCAGAAGGATAAAAACTCTGTTAGTCACTCCAGGGTGCACTTACAATAAAAAAAAATATCATAAAAAATGTAAAACCACACACACACATACACTGATAGTCTCTTCACAA
>JADBJO010002546.1:87500-90000 GCA_016801955.1 Conus betulinus
AGAAAGCAAACTCATTGTCCTCCCCATCTGAATCCTTGCTCACAGAAAACAATATTCACTTTACCAAGTTTCTCGCTGATTCGCTCCCTCTGCTTTCCCCCAGTGACACCTATAAAGAAAAGAAACAGAGATGATGTCACACCCATTCCTGGCCTGGAAAATCCCCCAGAGACATGGGACATAATTAAAACGGGAATGGGAGAAGTGCTTTGTCCAGGCACAACAGGGAACCCAACGAAATTCTATGGCCCCCAGCTGCATCAACACCTTACTTATTGATCAACAGCCATCCCCCTTTTGGAGCTAGACTCCCTTTCCACTTCCACAGTTCATGCATTCTGAAGCATCTAAAGCAGAAGGATGGGCGGATGTGCTGAGGCCACTGGCATGAGGCTGTGGAGTCGGTCTCTCTCCTGCACCCTAAAAGATTATGCAAGTGCCCTCCTGACACCCCACCCCACCCCCATACTCCCCTTCCTCCCCCCCTAAAAAAAAACGAAATAAAAGAAAATAGATTTCTGGACGCCAGGATTCCTTCTTACTTTATTCTTTTCTGTTTATTCGAATCCATCCCCATCCAGAAAACCTTTCTGATTTTGGATGGGGAGTCATTTTCTTTTCATCTTGGAATTCCTTCTCAAAAAACAAACAAAAAAAGTAACACTAACAGGAGTTCTAAACCAAACATTAAAAATCTGTTCCTAATATTTCTTCAATTGAAACAATGAAAGTGAAAAATTTTATTGATTTTTCACAGGCCCACACCTCTAGAGTAGACAGATTTCAAATTCTCAGTGATACAATGAAATAATAAAGGATAAATAACATACTTTTTACTAGCATTTTACATACATCAAACAATCTTTTTCTTCTTATATTAAAACCATAACAATATAATTCAACAATCCAGACATTAAAAACAACAAGACCAGTGAGTGCACTGGTCATTCGAACTATCAAAGGGCACCTCATTAAAAAGGAAAAAAGTGACACACAAGACACAGACAACTCAACAGATGGCTGTCAATTCTTGTCCCGACAACTGTCACATCTGCAAAATCAGTGAAGCAAGCCTAACAAGCTTTGGGAATTCTGAATATGACACTTCACCGTGATCCATAGACCCACCCCCTTTTCCACCCTGCCTCCTCTTTCTTCTGCTCCCACGCTGGGCGTTTCCATCTGGCGCACTCTCCCCTTTTATCAGCTGAGAAAGAAATGAAGCCTTCAGAACATGGATATGTCTGTGAGGTGCATATACGGCAATGAGCTGAAAGGTTCCTTGCAGTTTTCAGTTCAAATCCTTTCATGCTGTCTCCTAAACCCATACACCAAGGAGTTGAAAGCCCAGTCACATTATTATTCAAATCTGCTGTCCAAATGAAGACGAAAGAATAAATAAATACAGAAATGGCCCATGTGAAGGCCATTATTCTGCTTTAATTGAGAGAGTATGTGCGTGCGTGTGTGCATGCATGTGTGTGTGTGCATGAGAGAGAGAGAGAGAGAGAGAGAGAGAGAGAGAGCTAGAAAGAGTGAATGTGTATATGCGTAAGTGTGGACGTGTTTTACATGTATTTTACATAAATATGCCTGAATGTGTGTTTATGGCTGATTGTGAGTACATGTGCGTGTTAATGTTATTTTTGTCTCCATTTTGTTTTTTTATATTTGAATAATAGACCATAATGCTTATCTTGAGTGGGGTCCTCATCCCCCTTCTTACCCCTCCTCCCTTCTTACCTCCCCCACCTAGTGTTTTGTTTGGTTGGTTTTTACTTTTAATTTAATGCAATTTTGGTTTTCTCTTGATTTTCTCCCCATTTTCTCTTGGCTTTCTACTGATTTTTCTTGTCTACTTGTTGTCTGCAAGATAAGGAGTGGGAGGGAGGTACTTGTTTCAAATTATATGATGTGTTCTTTTTTCATGATGATGGACAGCTACAACAGATATCACCAAAGACATGTACATCAAAGAAAAGTGATCATAAAAAGTTACAGACTGCCTACTCAACCTTACACTGCTGGCTTGCTCTCTCTCTCTCTCTCTCTCTCTCTCTGAGTCTGAGACAATTTCCTTTGCAAAAGGAGCATGAAAATGTCACTTTTACATTAAAATACCATCAGGTTTATCCAACACCATGCAAGCTGCCAGATGCCCCCATCATCTGTGAATGCCACACCAAGGCAGATTCCTCTTTCCTCCCCAGGGCCCACAAAAGCAATGCTGTTATCATCTGACTAAGGTATGGCCAAGCTACTGGGAACATGGTGAATTGGTAAAAACCTTTGTCACCTTCGAGGTATCCCCATTCCCAAAAAAAGTCATCCAGCCAAGTACCTTGGGAAAGGAGGATAAGACTGGGACATGAATGGAAAGCAAATGATCATTTCCCATGTTCAGAATCACTGTTTACACTCTAACTTTTCAACACTCAGCATGGTTTTTTTACACATTCAGACCATCTACCATCAAACAACATGCCTCAGCAAATTCGTG
>JADBJO010002546.1:95000-182500 GCA_016801955.1 Conus betulinus
CTACAAAGTGATAACTGATATATATAGTTTGGAAATAGAACACAAAATTTCTGTTCCCAACATCCTTCACATCATCTTCATCTATGGTCAATCATTTAGAAGTTAATTCAGGAAGGTATAGTATTATGCCCCCCTACTCCAACTCACCCCAATACAGATGGTTATATTTTGTAAGTGCATGCCAGAGTGTGCCCTGCATACACATAGGTGTGTGTGTGTGTGTGTGAGAGTGTGTGTGTGTGTGTGTGTGTGTGTGTGTGTGTGTGTGTGTGTGTGTGTGTGTGTGTGTGTGTGTGTGTGTGTGTGTGTGCGTGTATGCGCGCATGCGTGCACGCAGTGCACTAGATGTGAATCACAAAGTGTTTCTGCATCAGCATGTCTGCAAATGAGGTGGGACACACCTTTCATAATCTTTGTCAGCAAAGCCACAAACATGCGCGCACCTGTGTGTGTGTGTGTGTGTGTGTGTGTGTGTGTGTGTGTGTGTGTGTGTGTGTATGCACGCATGTGTGTGTGTGTGTGTGTGTGTGTGTGTGTGTGTGTGTGTGCACGCATGTGAGTGTGTGTGAATCACTGAAGTCTACAGACAGCATATAAACTATAATAAAGGACAACATGATCACTGAAACAAAACTCCCACAGACTGTGTGTCTGGTCTCTTCTTCATCATGTTATCCTATTTCTAGTATTAGCACTATACTCTATTTTGTACTTGTCTGCCGGTGATGAGTACCTAATTTCAAGTTCAGCCGGTGATAAGTGCCTAATTTCAAGATCATGGTCAGTGGTAAAGTAGTGGACTGTATTTGAATGATGAAGGTTTACCTGGCCAAGGTTGCGCAGGCCAGCATCCCGGGCCACTCTGTCAGCAGCATGATGATCTCCTCTGATATGGACTGCAATCTTGTTGAGATAGACCTCTTCTGGGACGACAAAATTCATCAGCCAGAGCACCAAAAACACACAAGCATGCTGGCTCCTAGGAGATAGCAGAGCGGGTGGCAAAACCATAACAAGGCACTTAGGTTTAGATGGGTGTAATGGTTATCTCAATTAAACCAGCTTCAAACTAGACTTGCCACGTTTGTGAGGAACAGATCTTTTGACACAAAGTCTTGACATGAAAACACGCATCCGGGAAGAAAGAGGAGTACACGTTGGCGTGGGATCCTCGTTCCCACGGGTATCTTTTGTGGCCAAACTAAATGGATTGAACAGATTACAAGAATGAATGATCACAGCAAACGGCACGAACAGCAGGAAGATTTTTCGAGATCTCGTCCGTTATATCAACTTGTATGTAAAAATCAACATCTGCCATTAACCTGGATGTATTACGAAGATGGTTAAGTTCTCCACTCATGGATCAGACACGGAAACCAGCAGATGTCACACAGACTGTCAGCCCAATATAACTGCCCAACCTCTCTGTTTGCATGCTGCCGAACGAGCTCCAAGCTTGATTGTCGCTTCTTCGCAGTGCGCCCTCTAGTTTCAAGGGATATCACTTTACAAACGAACACGTGCTGACCCAACAATTATCTCCCTTTCCATATTTTGTTGCCAAAGCTAATTCAGCCAGAGCTTCTCAACATGCAATACCTTCGCGAGACGTATTTTTCCCACTAGAATTTTTCTTCCCCGAATTGAACAAAATATTTTTGTTTCGAAAAACCTTTACGACGCAAAAAGAAATCTCACCGCATGGGAGAACCAAGTACTAGCAGTTTTCTGCCGAGAACTATTTTAAACTGGAACGATCGAGCTGCCCAAGAAGTCATTGAGACTAAGATCATCAACACTTCTGTGTCAGGGGTCTCCAGACTGCAATAATTGAGAAAACAAAATTCCGCGTAAAACTCTTCCTGTTATAGTGACAGAACAATTGACATGACGACTGTGACTGTCTCATGACTCTCTCTCTCTCTCTCTCTCTCTCTCTCTCTCTCTCTCTCTCCATTATTCAAAAAAAGGGGAAATCAATCAGCCTGGCAATTATTGAGGTATTAGTTTGTGTGATACAGGAAGTAAAAGTATTAGGGACCATTATTAACAGACGACTACAAGCATGGGTTTGGGAGAACAATCTAATAGGTGAATGTTAGGCAGGGTTTAAAGGAGGATTACTCTACTGTCGATCACCTTTTACTTTAATCGCTTGTGTGCAAAAAAAACAGTTTTCCTCAAATCGTAAATTTTATGTTGCATTCATTGATTTCGAGAAGCGTTTTGATACGATTAACAGGAACGTTTTATGGCCAGTATTGCTAAAGAATGGAATCAGAGGTAAACTGTATCGCTGTGTGAAAAGTATGTACGTTAGTGAGAAAGCGCAGGTGCGGTATGGTGCCAGGGTTACGGAGTGTATTCTGTGTTCTTCTGGCAAGGTGATATCTGTAGACCGATTTTGTTTTCGTAATTTGTTAAAGAATTTGCTCCCGAAGTCATCAGTAATGGTAGGCATGGTGTTACATTCATGCCTGATGCTTTCGAACTATTTATCCTATTGCTGGCAGATGATGTTGCTCTTCTTTCAGAAACTGTAGTTGGTTTACAAGCCGCACAAAACAGCCTATAAAGAACAACCTGCGCATTAAGTCTAAAGGTCGATTTAAGTAACAGTAATATTGTCCGTCTTTAGAAAGGGTGTATGTGTGTGTGTGTGTGGGGGGGGGGGGGGGGGGGGGGGTATTTAGGTGCGAGAGAAAGATGGATAGTTGATGATTCTGTTATGCTTGTTGTAAATGCGTATAAATATCTACGTGTATATATGTCTACTAGGCTTGGTTTGTTGCTGCGTGTACAGATATTTCTAGTAAAGCTAAGAAAGCGTTATAATGCAACGGCTCCGTACGTTGAACAACTATTCGTTAGATGTGTTTTTTTTAAGTTGTTTGATGGTCAGGTTCAACCTATTATGCAGTAGGCCTACGGATCAGAGATATGGGAATTACAAAATGCCTCTCAGCACAGTGAAAAAGTGCATTTGTATGCGCTGAATAAATTTCTAGCTGTTGATCTACGTACACCTAATGATTTAGTCTACAATGAATTGAATAGAAAGCCTATCACGGTTAATTCGATTGTAAATTGTGTCCGTTATTGGCTGAGATTACTTCAAATGGATGATTACAGGTACCCCCAAACAGCTTATATCTTGCTAAGGGATTTGGGTAATACAGGTAAGAATACTTGGGTTACGAATGTACGTTTATGTTTACAGCAAAATGGTTTCGGAGATGTATGGATTCATCAGGATGTGGGGAATGTGCGTGGATTTTTACGTGCGATTGATCGATTGTTGATGGCAAAATATGATTCAGATTCAGATTCAGATTCAGAAAACTTTATTATCTCTCGTTACAAGAGAAATTACATTGAGTGAGCACCTGAATAACAGTGAACGTTTTAATACTCTCTACACTGTGTACCCAAATATCTACTCTTAGACATAGATAGACAATTGAAATATATTATGACAAGATTTCGCTTTGGTACCTGTGCATTGAAGGTGCATTTTCATAGATACAGGGAGGCATGAAACACAGAATCTATTATGCCCATTATGTAATGTGTCGGTTGAAAATGAATTACTTTTTACATTGTGCTGTCATTTTCTAGACAATTTAAGAAAATAGTACATTACCTGTACACATTATAGAAATCTTAATACCTTCCGTTTCTGTTTATAAATGTCTGTTACGCAGCGATACCATAAGGAATCTTTGTATATTTTTTTTGTATCAGGCATTCAAGGCGAGAGTAGTCATTGTATCATAATTTTCTTTTGTCATGAATGCGGTATATGTGTTAATATAATGTCTTTAAATTTTGTTTATATGATTGCTTGTGCATGCCCCTTCTAATGGGACTATGGTATTTACAGAATATATTCGAGTTCGAGTTCGAGCAAATATAGTTCGTCTTTGGTTCGAGCTCGAGTTCGAGTCTCTCTCTCTCTCTCTCTCTCTCTCTCTCTCTCTCTCTCTCTCTCTCTCTCTCTCCAGTCGACAACGTGTTGTAATGGCCCACAGAATGTACGGTGAAATTGCAGGTGCTGATAACATGCCTGCTGCATCGTGTGCCAGTAGTCAAAGACCCGGCAGAATTGCTTGATAAAAGTGAAATTTTCGCTCAGCACCAGGGATCCGTGCTGGATGATCAGGATCGGCCAAGACACTGTTCTCCCCGACTCTTCACCCACCCTGCCGACCCCGAGGAGCAGACCGGTGGGGCAGACTTGCCCTTCCGTGAGGCAGTAACCGCGGCTGGTCAGGTCATCGACAACGACAGAAAAGTGCCAGGTTCCACAGAAAATCCAGCGCCTAAGCACCACACCTGTGATGCTCAACCGTCCATGCACGTCCCTGTCACTTTTTGCTGAGCCGGCACGTGCCACCGACGCAATCGAGATAAACAGCATTCAAATCATTTAATGTGTGATCCATCAACTTCACAGTTCACTCTCCCCTCGACAGCCAGCCAACACCCCACCGCGTCAGACAACAATGTTGACCTTCAGACTGTTCACATCGAAGACGAGAAGGAAGGGGAATCCCCCGCTTGTATTCTGACCAGACAAACTCTGCCGAATTTCACGTGCACATGGACCATGTTTCACGCACTTTGCGTTCCGCAGCAACACGCGAGCCTCATGCGCTCAGCCAAAGCAGTTCGCCGCCGGACACTTTTGGAAAGCAAAAAAGTATCTGAAAGTGGGAGAATAAACTTTATTTCCTTGGTCACCGAACGGAGAAAATCATAAACATAGTTGGAATATCACTAATTCAGCGTTCAAACTCAGTCGCATGTACAAAAGACACTCCATTTTTACTGGCGGTTATCCTTCGACCTTTGACGTAGCCTACAACAACGGAGGAGTGTGTAGTAAAATAGATGATGCCGCATTCTTTTTAAATTGTTTGTTTGACCACTTACTTATGCTAAATCCGATGTTCAAACAAACATTTTCGACTTAACATATCCATTCCTAAAGCGAAAAAGCTGTCACACCAGGGGAGACATTCTGGGAGAGTTATCGTACTAGGTAGAGGGAAATTTCTTCATCCTTTGTTGACTGTGTACGTAGGAACACTGATAATAACATCGTACTAAAAGGGAAAAAGAAAAGAAGAAACGAGAAAAGATGTTTAAAAAGAAGAAAAGAAATGTTTTTGCATATTGGATAAAGACGCAATGTAAATGGCAGCGAACATTTCCGCTCATGATTCCAAATTCTAGGAAAGGACAAAAAAGCATTTTGTATAGAATAATGGATATTACGTGTAATGGATCTGAATGATGTATACGGGTCAACTGTACAATTTAATGGTATCATGTGTCAGAGTTCATGGTGAATACGAAAGAGTTTTTGACTGCCCAAGTGGTGCTCGTCAAGGGTGTAGTGTAGTCCTGCTTTGTATTCGCTTTTCGTATCACAGAGACGGGCAACCATGAAATGCAGTCCATGCCTTGTCTTATACAACTTTTTATTCTACTATTGGCCAATGAGACTGCGTTGCTAGCGAAGACACCTTTTGGTTTTCAGAATTAACCAAACGCTTTGAGATCATATTGTAACAATTTAGAACTGGAAGATATTTTCTGTAATTAACTCAGCGAACTAAAATAGATCTGTAGCAAAGTTCGTTCATTATGCGTTTAACGAAATAAGTATTTTATAACTAGTAATAAGTGTTTTTGTTAATAACTAGTAATCTGTTGTTCTTGTTGGTGGTGGTGGTGGTGGTGGTGTGTGTGTGTGTGTGTGTGTGTTTCACCCAAGTAACCTCTTTCAACATGTTCAATGTGTCACCAATATAGCGGTGACATCTGACGTGACAAAAATCAAAAATGAATGTAATATCTCTGTGTGTGTATATCTCGTGTATAAATTTTGCCAGGGGTTATTAAGCGGTTTGTATATGGGCCAATGCCCGCCGAAGCACAATAAACATTTGAAGTCTGAAACTCCCTGTCTCAGTATCTGTCTCTGTCTCCGTCTCTGTCTCTATATGTATATATAGTCTAGCTCTTCTGTTTCTCTGGGGCTTTCGAGCCGTTCTCAGTTCATGGGTGTGCATTCATGCCCCTCTGCCCGCGACAGAGGCAGTTAAGGCCCTTGCTGAGGAGCCCTGGTACTACGTGGGGGTAAACTTCAACCATGTGAAGACTTCTTCAAACCTCTCTTTTCATCTGAAAATGGCCTTTTGCGCACAGGCTGCTCATAGTCACTGTGTTTATTCAGTCCTTCGAAGCAGCTGGGTGTAGCTGTATCAACACAAAACCGCCATGTAACGAACCATTAGTCGTCGTAAACTGATCAAATTCTGTTTGTAAAGAAATATGCCAGAAGGAATGAGCAGCAGACGAGGCAGAATCCGCCTTGGCTTTAGGCTGTCAGACCAACTGACCTAGGCTAGAACACCAAGGCTACATCAAAATGTTATGCTGTGTCAGACCAACTGACCTAGGCTAGAACACCAAGGCTACATCAAAATGTTGTTATGCCGTGTCAGACCAACTGACCTAGGCTGGAACACCAAGGCTACATCAAAATGTTGTTATGCTGTGTCAGACCAACTGACCTAGGCTAGAACACCAAGGCTACATCAAAATGTTGTTATGCTGTGTCAGACCCAACTGATAATAGGCTAGAGCACCAAGGCTATAACAAAATGTTGTTATGCTCTACATAGTTATGCAAGCATTGTCTTCAGACATGACAAACTCCTAGCATAATATTATCAGTCTCCAAAATCCCTCTCCGGCTCATTCTTGCAAAATTTTCTGACCTGTTCTGAAATTCCTCGAAGTCGGTATGTGGCTGCCCACGTAGCGGGATTTTAAAAAAAAAAAAAAAAAAAAAAAAAAAAAAAACACGGTCACACACGTGATGTTCCCTTGTTGATGCATTTGTACCATAGTGTTGAAGTGCTTCGGCTCTTCGGATGATCCCTGGAGCCCTTTAGCCAGGGCACGACAACACAACAAAAACAACGAGACCGACTGGTTGTCACCGATTGCGGCATGCAAGCGTTGTCACACGGTGAAGGAAGACACACTGGGGCGAGCTGAACGACGGGTCTTCTGAGCAGACCCCCTCCCACCCCCACCGCACCCCCCCCCAACTCCTCATGCGAGGGTTTTGGTCTTTAACTCCTTAGACCAGGCAAAGGGAGCTGGTCCGACTAGGTCAAGACTCTTGGATGCGCTTCTTCCGGCACCTTTCACATTACCTTCCTCCTTCCTCCCACCCATCCCCTTTCAGTGCGAGCAGAATTTGAACCTTCGGGATGATCGGCCGCTTCATTTTCCCTTCTTTTTTTCTTCTCTTTGTGTGTGTGTTGTGTGTGTGTGTGTGTGTGTGTGTTTTGTTTTTGAACAGACATTCGGTTGCGCTATGGTCAGTTTTTGTACTCCCAGTTCTTACAGAACAGGGAGCCGGAATAGCTCAGTTGGTAGAGCGCCAGACTCGCAATCTTGGTGATCCTGGGGTTGCGGGTTCGAACCTCCGCCGGGGCGTTTCGGTACAGGGGGATTTTTCCCTCGGAGTTAACATTGATTCTGACTCCATTTCCCATACAGTCCTTCGAATGAGACTATAAACCGAGGTTCCGTGTGTGAACGCACGCATAAAATCTTGCACACTCGTAAAATCCCATCACCAACATTCGGAAGAGTAGGCCAGTTTGGCCGTTGGTATGGATGACACGTTACACATAGCATGCACCCTGAGTGAGAAATGGAAAGAATGAAAGAAGTAAGGAAAATGAGTGATCGATATTGAACGATACTGACTGGATGACACGGGAAACGACTGAATGAAGCGCCAGCTGGCAGCTCTTCAGTCGGCACTACCCAGGTAGGCAGCCCGTTGTGTAAACGAGTGTTACATGTTTATAGTTGATTATTGTAAAGCGCTGTGAGCTCTAGTGAGAAATATATAAATGTACTTTATTATTATTGTTATTATTACTTTTAGAATGGGAACTAAGAAATGCTGTGTGTGTGTGTCTGTCTGTCTGTGTGTCTGTGTGTCCGTGGTCAAAATGTGTTCCACTCGCTCCAGACAAAAACTACTGGGCCGATCTTTCTGAAAATTTGTAGGTATGTTCATTATGGGCCACTGATGATGCCCAATGTTTTCGTTTACGTCTATAGCCGTTACTAATGGCTGTAATGGCTGTAATGGCCAGTAACGGTTTTTCTCCTTTATGGAAGTACTGAGCCGATCTTTGTAAAAATGAGCAGGTACGTTCATTATGGGTCACGGATGATGCCCGATGTTTTAGTTTACTTCGTTATAGCCGTTACTAACGGCTGAACGGCTTGTAACGGTTTCTTCTTTATCGAATATCTCAGAAAGTACTTGGCCGATCTTTCTGAAAATGTGTAGGTATGTTCATTATGGGTCACGAATAATGCCCGATGTTTTAGTTTACCGTTATAACCGTTACTAATGGCTGTAACGGTTTTTCTTCTTTATCGAATATCTGAGAAAGCACTCGGCCGACTTTTCTGAAAATTAGCAGGTGTCTTCATTATGGGTCACGAATTATGCCCGATGTTTTAGTTTACTGTTGTAGCCGTTACTAACGGCTGTAACGGCCTGTAACGGTTTTTCTTCTTTTATCGAATATCTCATAAAGTACTTGGCCGATCTTTGTGAAAATTAGCAGGTATAATCATTATGCGTCATGGATGATGCCTGATGTTTTAGTTTACCCCATTATAGCCGTTACTAACGGCTGTAACGGCCTGTAACGGGTTTTCTTCTTTATGGAATATCTCAGAAAGTACTTGGCCGATCTTTCTGAAAATTTGTAGGTATGTTCATTATGGGCACGAAAAAAAATGAGCGATGTTTTAGTTTACGTTATAACCGTTACTAACGGCTGTAACAGCCTGTAACGATTTTTCTTCTTTATGGAATATCTCGGAAAGTACATGGCCTATCTTTGTAAAATTAGCAGGTATGTTCATTATGGGTCACGGATGATGTCCGATGTTTTAGTTTACCCCGTTATAGCCGTTACTAACGGCTGTAACGGCCTGTAACGGTTTTTCTTCTTCATGGAATATCTCGTAAAGTACTTTGCCGATCTTTGTGAAAATTAGCAGGTATGTTCATTATGGGTCACGGATGATAGCCGATGTTTTAGTTTAACGTTGTAACCGTTACTAACGGCTGTAACGGCCTGTAACGGGTTTTCTTCTTTATGGAATATCTCAGAAAGTACTTGGCCGATCTTTTGAAAATTAGCAGGTATGTTCACTATGACTTACGGATGATGCCCGATGTTTTAGTTTACGGTTATAGCCGTTACTAATGGCTATATCGGCTCATAATGACTTTTCTTCTTTATCGAATATCTCAGAAAGTACTTGGCCGAACTTTCTGAAAATTTGTAGGTATGTCCATTATGGGCGACGGATTATGCCCGACGTTTTAGTTTACCGTTGTAGCCGTTACTGACGGCTGTAACGGCCCATAATAGTTTTTCTTTTTATGGAATGTCTCAGAAAGTACGTGGCCGATCTTTCTGAAAATTTGTAGGTATGTTCATTATGGGTCACGGATCATGCCGGACGTTTGATTTTCTGTTATGGCCGTTACTAACGGCTATAACGACCCATAATGGTTTTTGTTTTTTTATGGGAATATCTCAGAAAAGTAAGTGGCCGATCTTTTGAAAATTTGTAGGTATGTTCATTATGGGTCACAGAGATGCCCGATGTTTAAATTTACCGTTATAGCCGTTATTAACGGCCCATAATGGTTTTATTCTTGATAGAAAATCTAAGAAAGTTCTTGGCCGATCTTTCTGAAAATTTGTAAGTATGTTCATTATAGGTCACAGATGATGGCCGATGTTTATCAGAATAGCCATTACTAACGGCTACACCAGCCCAAGACGGTTTTTACTCTTTATGGAATATATCACGCGTATTCAGGATAAACTGGGAGTACGTTTATATGCTTTGCATCTTGTCAAATGTAGCTTCTCTTGATTTTGCACTTTATTTAAATGTTTTTTAAGCACTTTCTCAATTTGGGGACTATAGAGACAGCTAAACTGCTTGATAATTGAGCAGTTACAGCCACGGAATTCATTCTTTACGTTTTCCCCGTGTGGTTCATGTAAAAGGTCAGACAATCAAACAATATTTCAAATAATAGCACACACACACACACACACACACACACACACACACACACACACACACACACACACACACACACACACACACGCGCGCGCGCGCGCGCGCGCGCGCGCGAGAGAGAGAGAGAGAGAGAGAGAGAGAGAGAGAGAGAGAGAGAGAGAGAGAGAGAGAGAGAGAGAGAGAGAGCAAGTTCAGTTCAGTTCATGTTGCCTTTAGCCCAGCCGACCGCAAAGAGCACCATTCAGGGCTGTCACTTCGTTTTAGTCGACTCTCTACAAAAAGACTTCTGAAGAAGAAGAAGAAGAAGAAGAAGAATACACACAACTCATCAAAATATGTATTCTAAAAACACGCTAATATTGCTTTAAAATCTTTCTGCCGGAAAACCTTTAACTCGGACGATAAATCTGGTGTATCTCTCGGTTAATCAAGGGAAGCCACCCGTCCTGTGTGACGCAGTAGAGGTGGATTTGGGCGGTGGCCTATAATGACTCCTTAGGTCGTGTCTGGACCACGAGTCCGACCACTCGCAACGGCAACGTAACAATTCGGATTCTCGTTGGTTTTGCATGTTAATTTTTTGCAACTATTATGGATGTGTTCTTAGCGTTGCCAGAAAATGGAAAAATGATGTCGCCATTTTTTCTGTGGACCTTCAGTAAAAAGTTGAAAGGTCATTTTTGACCCAACGTACTGTATTAATCACGCTTTGTTTGAGAGTTTGGAGTGTCAGAATGTTAAAGAATGTTACATTGTGTTTTCTGAAGTGTTTCTGACAAATATTCAATCTGAACAAACAGTGGCTTTATTACAGAATGTCTGTTTATTCTGTTTATGATCATTCAACTAACTTTTTGTTGAACTTTGCAGCCACGACTCATCCAAACCAGCATATAATACTGACATCTCATTTTGTCCTCTTCAGGAAGATGCAATGATGATCCACAGCAGTTAACTTTTGCATGACAGTTAAGGACTTTCAAATAAGAAATGCACATGACTACAGTCCAGGCCCTCAAATTATTTCTGTATAGAAGAATTCTTCCTAGATCATCCTTTTCTGAAGAGGCCATGTGTAGAGGCAGCACAGCAGCTTGACCAAAGCTGTGTTCAACACCCTGCAACAAGAGATGTTGAAAGAGCAGCAAAATTTGCTAACTACCCTTGATTCCCAAAGGGTACTGAAAATGATGGCCGAGTTTAAGAAGCAGGGATCACAAAGTCACTCTTCAAGTTTGTGCGGATCTACATGAGGATGGTATTACTCATATATACATTCATTCGTGCCACCAGTGATGGTCTTTGGGAGCTGCACCTGTCGTCCCTTGATGCTCTGTGCAAGTACTTTTGCTTATGACAAGCAGACGTATGCCAGGCTGGTCCCACTTTACCTTGAGGAGATGACAGCCATTCAGATCACAGATCCAGACATACATCAAGAGTTCATTTACGTAAAATTTGTAGTCAACAAAAACCAAATCCCATTCTGTGCCATTGGGGTAGATCATGCTCTTGAGCACATCAACCGCATCATGAAAGTCATTGGAAGACTTGTGGGCATTACACAGAATGCCAGTGCTTGGGAGAGATTCTTCCTTACAGCTCCAGAGCTTAGTAGACTTGCCGAAGAAGCACATGTGTTGGCTGTTTCACCAACAACTACAGTAAGGAACATCATGACCTGTCACTGGCTGTCTGGACAAGACAGGAAGAGAACAGTGCTCGACTCAAGAGTGTGCACAAATCGTCCATGAATCCTATGAAGTACGAGGGTGAAGACCTGCCCAACATCATCACACAGGTTGTGATGCCAGCTGAGGTTCAGAAAGACGTGTGCAACCAAGAAGACATTGGGCAGCAGAAGTATGCCAACTTTGTTGAGGAACGCATCAACACGAATGAGGTCAGTATCTGGGTCAGAATGAAGAAGGTTCAACTGGAGACATGAAAAAGTGCAAGGAAGTCGGTGAAACACTAAGTGGCTGATCAGGTAGTGGTGCTCAAGGATGACAGATTACTATTTGCCCGCAAGTTGATTGTTGCACGCTCACGCCCCGAGATGAACCTCAAGGAGAGCATTGGCCAGCATGAGTTCACGTCCCTCCCACGAGCCTTGTTCACAGCGAGTGGTGAACTCCTACCATGCACAGACAAAAGCAAGCTGATGGCTGTACTTGAAGACCTGTCAAACAAAACTAATGTTGATCTGCAGCCAGATGATGTCACCAATGACACCTTGACACCAAGGAAGGCAACTGTGTATTGATGGAATGGCAATTGTCCAGGCAATGGGTAAGCCACTTGGGTCAAGACATGTGCTCAATGGGCTGACCAGTTCATAGCTACACTGTACAGTAAGTGCAGAGAATATGATGATCTGCATCTAGTCTTTGACCGTTATGATCTTCCCAATTCATTGAAAAGGCCACAAGGGAGAGACGGCAGGGTGATAACCCAGCAACTGCTTATCACGTCACAGACAGTACACAAACTGGCAAGGTGTCAGCAAAGCAGTTTCTATCCGGTACCGCAACCAAAGATGAACTGACAGTTTATCTTGCAAAGAAAGCTCTCCACCACTCTGAGGGTAAGCCAAAGGTCTTCATAGTGACTTCGCGGCAAGAGGTCCTCTCAAACTCCATGGATGTTCAACATCTCTGTGGCTTCCAAGAAGAAGCTGACACGAGACTTATCCTGCACAGTCTGGATGCTGTTTTTGTCCTTGCAATCCACAGTTACCATCAGCACTGCAAGAACACATACTTTATCACTGGTGGGGGAAACAAGAAGCGAGTAATCTCACTGGGACCAATAGTGAATGCACTTGGTGATGCAAAGGCTGAAGCCTTACCAGGATTTCATGCCTTCTCTGGAGCTGACATAACAGGTCGATTTGCAGGCAAGGGGAAGCTGACCTGTTGGCAAGCACTTAGCAGATGCTCCATGGAGATGGTATCTGCATTTGCTGCCTTAGGGACGTCCGAGAAGCTGGAAGTTGACACTGAACGAGCCATTGAAACATTTGTTTGCCAGCTCTATGAGTCTGGTAGCACTGTGTGGTGAATGTTGGTGATCTCAGATAGAAGCTTTTCACCAAGAAACAACTAGAGGCTCAAAAGCTACCCCCAACACGAAGAGCCTTGCATGAAGCCATTGCCCGGGCACATTACCAGGCCATGGTATGGCGTCAGGATGGCATTCCTCACCCTCAGCTACCACCAGCAATAACCGAGGGGTGAAAGGAAGAGGGGGATATGTAGTACCAGTACCAACAAGGGATCCTCCAGCTCCAGCCACAGTTACTCACCTCATCAAATGTGAGTGCAAGAAGATCAGTTGCACATCACACTGTTCCTGTCGGTCGGAGGGCCTCAACGCTCCGAGATGTCTTTGTGTGGAGATGTGTAGTAATGTTAACCAGGCACTCACAGGAATTGAAAAGGATGAAGAAGAAGGAGATCCTTCCATCTAACTATGAACACATACACTAAATGAACATTGAAGTTCTATCCTACATTAGCTGACCAGAACCAGCCAGATGGTGGACCAAGAGAACTAAATTAAACAGGTTTGAGCTATGAGATTATCACTGTATGTACAATTTAGAAGTCAAGAACAAAAAGCAAAACAAAACAAAACAAAACAAAACCCCCAAAAAAACCAAGATGCAAAGCATATAAAACGTATACCCAGTTTATCTTGAATACGCGTGAGATATTCCATAAAGAGGAAAAACCGTTTGGGGCCGTTATCGCCTTTAGTAACGGCTATTCTAGTAAACATGGGCCATCATCTGTGACCCATAATGAACATACTTAAAATTTTCAGAAAGATCGGCCAAATACTTCCTGAGGTATTCCATAAAGAAAACTGTTATGGGCCGTTAGCAACGGCTATAACGGTACAATAACACATCGGGCATCATCCGTGACCCATAATGAACATACCTACAAATTTTCAGAAAGATCGGTCATGTACTTTTTGAGATATTTTATAAAGAAGAAAAGCCGTCATGGGCCGTTATAGCCGTTAGTAACGGCTATAACGGTAAAACAACACACCAGGCATGATCCGTGACCTATAGTGAACATACCAACAAATTTTCAGAAAGATCAGCCCAGTAATTTTGTCTGGAGCGAGTGGAACACATTTTGACCACGGACGGGTGGACGGACAGACAGACAGACACAGACAGACACAGACACACACACACACACACACACACACACACACACACACACACACACACACACACAGCATTTCTTCGTTCTCATCGTAAAGTACTCCCTGTTCTATAAGAACTGGGAGTACAAAAAAGTTTGAGGTGTTGAAAGGAGTGTTTTTTTCTGAATGAATCATATTACTTTTAGCAATATATTGGTGTCTGCTTTCCATACAGAATGTATGTTGGGGTAATATAATCAAATTGTTTAGCACAATTTGGGCCGTAAACTGAAATTGAGAGAAAAAAAAATATAAAGAAATCATGCCAAAAAATGGCGACATCATTTTTTGTTAAGTTAAATCCTTCCAGAACACAGTCCAACCAGTGGCCAAAAATTAACATTTGAAACCAACGGGAAAACACTGGCCCCCCGACTACCCCTACCCCCCCCCCCCCCCCCCCCCCCCCCATCTCCCCTTCCCCCCGTCTCTGAACTCAGGCGCATATGCTTCAACTGATGTGTTGTGTCGTTTGGACTGAACAATTTGAAAGAGAGCCTCGGAGTGATTTTGGAATTAAAAGGGGTGCAGCGGAAAAGGGGGGGGGGGGGGGGGGGGGGGGGGGGGGTCAGTCTAGAGTTACTCTCTGGGACAGAGTTGGCGCATGTGCCTTTTTTTCCCCCCTAACCCGCCGGGGCAGTGATCTCAGGAGTGGGTACATACAATAACGGCACGCACGTTTCACAAGTTTGCCACGATCTAGTGCCTGTTGTCCTTGTTTAGCCTTTCTCAGTCCGCCACAGAATTTGAGAAACACTTTTGAGAAACACTTTCAAATGAGGTCGCAGGGGGGAAAGCCCAAGCTTTCCGCACCACCGAGATTTTCTTACAATGTCAGTCATGTCAAAGAAAAGAAAGCGTGTTCCTTTTCAGGAAAGTTTTCTAATAGCTGTTTTCGTATAGATGTTTTTACGGGATCGTGTTTTTTTTTTTTTTTTTTTTCTTCTTTTCTTTTCTTTTTTTTTTTTTTTTCTTTCTTTCTTTTTTTTTTTTTTTTTTTGCTGTCCCAACCTCTGCGCCACCTCAGAGGCAGTGCACACACGCCGCTCTCTTTCCGACACCCCGTCCACAGCCACAGCCCGGTCAGCCCCCGCCGCGGCCCCGGCACCGACAATCCACCGGGAGCAGTCAGTGTCAAGTCGTCAACAGGCAACCCACCGGAGAAGACACTGCACTGCTGCCGAGTCACTTTGGTGGTGTTCAGTGGCGCCTGTTCTGATTTAACATACGCAGGACACCACTTACTAAGCCCCCTACTGACGACAATAACTGCTTAGTCGCGTAGCCGGCGTGAGTGAGCTCTCCCTCGGAGGGCGCCACCACGTCCGTCCAACGACAGCCCCATGGACTCGCCGATACCGGTGACCCTGACGGAACCAAACCAAGGCCACAGACATGGAGAGGACATCGAAACTGAGGTCACCATGAGAGCAGGGCATGAAGGGCCACAGAATTTGAGGCATTTTTTTTTTTTAATAATGATCGATGAGAATGAGGATGATTAAGATGATGCTACGGATTTCCGTTTCGGTCAGAGACTACATGACAGGGCTGTACTGTACGCTTCCTTTCATAATATAGCCCGGCGTCAACCAGGCCCGAGAGATACAGGCACCTGCAGTGTTGGTCAGGAAATTTGAGCAACACTCTCAGAAAAACGCATCCATTAAGTGGATGAAACTCGACTGAGTGGTCCCAGTCTTCCCAACTGAGTGTCCACAGCAAACTCAACTCTGGGTAGGAGCCGGTCGGGGCAGAAAAACCCACATGACTGATGGGATTCGAACCCACGACCTCCCAGCGGGAGTCCACGACGTTAATCACTTCGCCACGGCGTCTGGTGGGGTCGTGCTCTTCTTACTTAAGTGCCCCTCATCCCACTCTCCGGTTCTTACATCAACATTGTGCGCGCGCGCAGGCACACGCTTGTGTTGTGTGTGTGTGTGTGTGTGTGTGTGTGTGTGTGTGTGTGTGTGTGTGTGTGTGTGTGTGTGTGTGTGTGTGTGTGTCGCGCACGCGCGTGTGTGTGTGTGTGTGTGCGTGCGCGCGTGTGTGTGTGTGTGTGTGTGTGTGTGTGTGCTTCTCGGGTCCTTGCTTCATCCTGAAACCAGGATCAGAATCTCAACCGTTTGTTGACTTGAAATTGCAGGGTTGCAGAGAGAGAGAGAGAGAGAGAGAGAGAGAGAGAGAGAGGGGGGGGGGGGGACGAAATTTTTATTCATGACCAGGCTAATGAAATAAGCAATAAACATAGTGAACATAGGGTGAAGGGGAAAGTCAGGGGGAAGGAATCGGGCGGAGGGAAGGGGGGGGGGGGGGGGGGTGAGGATGAAGGGAAAAGGGCAGCATACAGCAAATCATAGAGAGAGAGAGAGAGAGAGAGAGAGAGAGAGAGAGAGAGAGAGAGAGAGAGAGAGAGAGAGAGAGAGAGAGAGAGAAGTCAGTTTTATGATGTACTAATCCAGTTTTCATCCGATTTGGGCGCGGTTTCTGTCGTATTTCGGTTCAAATCGCCGAATGCTATCTAACAGCATCGCGATTCCGTCCGCAGTAGACCTTCGTGGGCCACATTTTGAGATTCTCTTGCGTAGCAAACGTAAGAAATGGTGACTGCTGGTCCCAGTACAACTAACACAGGGAAACCTGGTTCCAGAATACATGCAGGTATCTTTACAGAAGGAAACACATCGTTTTGAGTCACGTAGGCTGGCGCTGGAAGATGGCAGGCAGTGTTGACAGCAGACACTCGTGAATACAGTGCACTCATTTCATGGGGACAGCTGAATTCACTGGTTTTTAGCTGGGAGTGGGAGAGGGGGAGGGGGGGGGGGGGGGGGGGGTTGCGGAGAGGGGAAGGGACGGGGGGGGGGGGGGGGGGGGGGAGTAGAATCTGGGATGGGATGGGTCAAAATAGAAGTGGATAGGGAGAGAAAAAAGAGGACGGGTGGAAGGTTAAAAAAAAAGTGAGGGGCAGGGGGAATGGGGAAGGGAGGAAAGTGACCCTCCTTCGTTTACTGCTCTATTCAGGTATTATACAGACTCACGTATTGGTTAACTTAAGTAGACTATAACTGTAGCCTGCGCGAGTATAGTTTAGGAGCTCGCACTTAAGAACTCGATCACACACACACACACACACACACACACACACACACACTGACACTGATCACACACACACACACACACACACACACACACACACACACATGCACGCACGCACGCACGCACGCGTGCACGCACGCACGCACGCACGCACGCACGCACGCACGCACGCACGCACGCACGCACACACACACACACACACACACACACACACACACACACACACACACAGGGCAGATCTTTCCTACGTTTCCGAAAAGGCCGCAAGCACAGCAATCCAGCTGCTCATACTTGATGGATCCTCCCGTCGTGTCCGACGGATGAGTATGCAGGTAGGTCATCTGCTGATGTGGATCCTCATGTGAGAATGAAGACCGATTCCTGAGGCAAAAAGTCATCCACAGATACTGCATGGAACTGCATGGAAGAGACTCCTGCAAGGATGGGCACCGTTTTCTCCGATTACCTTTTCCTGGATGGCAGCTGCTCTGCTGCGCTCGAATGTGTTTGTGCTCTGGGTACAGCGCTGCTTTCACTAGGTTCTGTCAGGGCAACATCTTCCCAGTTAGCAGTGTCGCAGCTTCTGAGGTTGGCCTTCAAAGTATCTGTATTTCTTGAGGGGCCTTCCTTGGTCCCGTTGTCCTTCCTTCGATTGTCCATAGAGGAGCATCTTTGGAATATTGCTGTCCTCCATAAGGACAAGTATCCTGTCCATCGGAACTGACTTTTGATGAGTTTGCACTCAATTTAGGGTTGGCCACACGTCTTCTTCTGGACCTGTAGGTCGGACACTCTGTCTTGCCATTTGATGCTGCAGACCCTGCGCAAGCATCGTTAATTAAACTGTTCGAATTGTTGGATGTGTCAGCGACACGTGGTCCAAGTCTCACAACAGTAGAGGAGAGCACTCAGAACCATAGCTCTGTTCATGGCGACTTTTTGTGCGCCATTTGCCACGGTCTTTGCAACCACACTCTTCGAGAGTCTGCCAAAGGCAGAGCTGGCCTTTGAGATGCTCAACATCACTTTTGCATCTGTAGAAGTGATGATCATAAGTACACACATGCTAACGCGCAAGAACTGCACTGGGCACTTGCATGCATATACACACACGCGTGCGCGTACGCGGTCAATATAGGGCCGCTGTTTTGCACAGATTTGCGAAAGTAAACAAACATTTAAGAATACAGAAATTTGGGATCGGGCAGTGTACCAAAACAGAACAAGTGTGACCTTTGAACTGAACAGCGGTCAATAGCTGATCATTTTCAAGAGCAATTAATCTCGCACTCCAGCCCCAACCGTGACAGCGCGGAAACCCCGGATCAGCAAGCATTTCACCGCTCCTCAGTCCACGCGCCACGTTCAGGATTTTACACTAAAACGCTATATAATCCATGTACGCGTATTGAGGCCTACCATAAGTTTGAGTCAGCATTTAATGTTAAACTGATAATATTGATCAAAAGAATAACTCCCCACGAATCATTCCCCTTGTTTTGCGGATTTCCACCGATGACATCACACACAATCTTGAAATACATGACCTTCTCTTAGTTGACGACCCATTTCAGGCCCTTGCACTCACCCGTGACCCTAACTTTGCGCCAGGTGGAAGCCCTCAAATAGTCCACCTCCTTTGATATTAATCTGTCTGCTTGGAACCACCTGACTCGTACCTTGATGGCAATATGAACGAAAATGATGAGAATCAACTTTCAGAAACAGTGAAGATTCTCAAAACAATCTAACTGCGCCAGTTTATAAATATTCGACGTCTTAAGCAAGGCCTCGGCGCATTAATTTTTGGTGTGCAGCCAAAGTGTCCCACTCAAAATGTTTCAGTTTCCTGCTAAAAAAAAATGAGTTTTACGTCCTCAAAGCCTAAGTTTTTAGGGACAAATTTTCGCTGCACATAGAGACGTTCCTCTTGGCAAGACGTTGTCGGCTGGCAGGTTTGATCTAGGTTGGTGTTTGTGGTCGGGCGGAGGGACCTGGGGTAGACGGTGTCGTCGGGCAGGAGCCTGGGTGAAGGTGAAGTCGTTAGGACCGCCGAGCAGTCGTCTGAAGGTCATTGTTCGGTTGCGGTTGTTGTTGTTATTGGTATCGTCGTCCTCGTGGCGGTTCCTCCAAAGCCATCGTCAGGGCTTCCGGGCGGCCATCTTCATGCTGAGTGGCGACGGTCCTGTGCCGCGTGAGACCAACTCGGGAGACATACGAGGCACAAGTCGCCGAGTCGCTGCACGTAGGTCCATGCCCACTCTGCGCCCCCTCCCCCCCCCCTCCCCACCACCACCAAAGGGAGGGCCCTGCTAGACGTGCAGGCCACTGGGTAGTTTGCAGAGTGGCAGTGCCTCGTCGCCAAAGTGCCCCACCGCCTCGAGAGTCGTCCCCCAGCGACACAGGCTAGTCCCGTCGTCACTCGTGGTGCGAGGAAGGAAATCGGTGCAGCCCTACATCCATCTGCCACCCGGGTGCCTTGTGCCGGTCGGTGCCACCTTCCCCAGCAGGAGTGAGTAGTTGCTACGTCCGAGCCGCCACCGCTACTGTTTCTTGCTGGGAACCGCCTGGGTATTGTGATCTGCAACAAGAAGTGGCTGAGTCCAAAAGCCCAAATGTCTTCACTCCCGAGTGGGGGATGGGAATGGGGTGGTGCGGTGGTGGTGTTCCTGAGTACTCAACCTCCTGCTCCGACATAGCCCCCCCCCCCCCCCCCTCACTTGACTTACCAACGTGATCACTGCATACACTTTTGCTACCTTAGAATGTAAGCCGAAGGTTGGTCCGTTAATAATCATTATTTAGACAATAAAAAAAAAAAAGAATTATTAGTAAGCCCACTGAACAACAGGGACAAACACATTACAAGACGTGTTTTGACCTCTTCGGTCTTCTTCAGGCAAGAGAACATTCAGGACAATGAAAGCGAAGAATGAGCAATCACTAATGTTCTCAAATTCGGGGAAAGATGGGATCTGTTTCAATTTCTGCCTGCAGTCACTCACTTTGAAACTACCTTTATAATTATAATAATAGTAATAGTAATAATAATAATCATTTTGATTAAGATAGTTATTAACTGTAGGCCTAATTTTCTCTCATTTTGTGGTGGAGGGGATTTTTGGAGGATGGTGGTTGGTGATGTTCCCACCCAATTCTGGGGCAGTAGGTAATGTACAGACTTTAAAATCCAACGGCGATTCCGTGTGATGTGGAAAGCGGAAAGTAGTGACGATGCAGTAGGATCACACTTGGTCATTTTTTCTTTTTTATTTTTTTTTATCCCCCGAATCAAACTTTCGTTTCCAATATCTGCAGGCCCCTATATCGCCGTCGCTGAATCAGTTAACGGGGGTAAATGTGGCGTGGAATGAACGGGGAGGGTACTCAGCTCAGGGGACTCAACGTCCTCATAAAAGAAGCTTGTAGGTTCAAGTCATTCTTCGGCGATAAGGCACTGGTAACAAAGGGTGCGGTAGCTTAGATGTTCCTGGGAGGTTAGTCGGTTACTGGTGGCCCGTAAGGACAGGACGTACTCACAGAGTGAAGTTTGCATACATTGTGGCAGTTGCCTTTTGCGATAGTGGGTCTGGTTCCGTGGGGGGGGGGGGGGGGGGGGGGGGGGGGGGGGGGGGGGGGGGGGGGGTGGCATCGTCTGTCGCTTTCAAATCTAGTTCTTTGTCAACTTGGGTTCACATTCAGGTGTTCGTCGGCCGACGATGGGATTCAGTATACTTCGCCTCTTTCCCCTCAGAAGCCCTGTCTTCAGGATCACCTTCATGCCCGGGTGGCGACGGTCCTGTGCCGTGCGAGGTCGCGCTTTAAAGAGGGAGCAGGACGAAAGTTGCTGGAGCGCTGCACAAGTCCCTTCTTATTCTGTGGCCCAAGCAGACTACAGCCAAGAGGTCAATTTTTCAGCCAAACCCCCTGAGGGGTGCCACCATGCCCGGGCCAAAGCATGGTATCCCAAGCCACGGTAATCGTAGTCAGGAAGCCCTTCATTGTCGATCGCCTCACATCTCCAGGAGTCGTTCCCCGGCGACACAAGCTAGACCTGCCGTCATCCATGCGGCTGGAAGGTTCTCTGCAACACCTGACACTGACCTCTCATATCAGTGCCCCTCAAAGGAGAGCTGCCACCTCTCTCTCTTGGTGTTTGCTGCTATGCCACCTCGCAGGGAACTCACTGGTGGCGGATGGCAGCTTTTCAAGAAATATGTCCAGAAGTTGGTGTTGGATGTCACGAGAGTCTCTTGAGTTCTGCTCGGCCCCGTGGTACGAAAAAAAAAAGTCTCAGCTGATCCATTTTGCAGGCGTACCTGGCGAAACACCTTAATTCTGTTGTTTCTGCTATAACTGTTGACGATATGCACTGCGATTCAAAATTATTGTCATTTCTTAAGCGGGTCAGTCTGGCTGCTATTGAGGTGGCAGACACCAGAGCTCCTCAACCAACGTGAAAAAGAAAATGAGAGACGTAGACGTTTCTTGCGGTACCCACTACATGCTGCTGGGGGTGCGGTAACTGTAATCGTCTGTAATCTTCTGATCCAGTGTGAACCATCTTCTGATGGGAAAAAAAATGGTATCACAGACCGGTACGGTTTCAAAAAAGAACAAAAACATACTAATCAGTTTGTCCTTAATTTTCAAAACAATGTTATTACGTGGCTATTTTCTCTGGTCGAGGGATCGCCACAAAAATAAAAAGAAGGAAATCGAAACTAGTTTCCCCTTTTCGTCGTCGCCTCTGAACCTCATGCTTCTGTAATTAGACGTTTTGACTCTTCTTGGTTAGAAGTCCAAAATACTCCACTTATTTTTCGCTTTGCAGACGGGTGGGGAGGAGAGCTATGCTTCAGGAAAGATCGGGATGAGTCAAAGAAGTCCCGATGTAGTCTTCTTTTCGTGTGAACTTAATGCGTAAGTTTATGTGTCTTGCAGTTCACCCAAAAAGTGCGTATTTCAGTATTACAAACATTTAGGGCTAACTGGAAAAAATGACCGTTTTACCTGACTGTTATTTTGCAATCGAAATCTCTGACTCAGCCAGCACAGTTACACATGAGTGGAAGTTGTAACTGTTGTGTTGCATGCCAGCAGATTTGGTTAAGTAGAATCATGCACGCATTTATTCTATGGGCTGTTGATTAGGCATGATTCATGATGGTGAATCACTTATAGTCAGTGGAGACGACGACGTGACGATTGATTTGAAGATTTGAACATAAATATGATCAGTATGAATCGGGACGTGCACTCTGTCTTTTCCGATACAGTTGTGAGTAACATAAATTGTCCTCATTCCCAGTACAACAACAGCAGCAACATAAACAAAGAGAGAGAGAGAGAGAGAGAGAGGAGAGAGAGAGAGAGCGAGAGAGCCTTCAAGGTGACTTCCTAAGTGACTGGTCACAAGGTGATAGTATGCAAAGGATTTTGAATACATCTGAAGATCATATTTGTTGTTGATTTGTAAACATTTAAATATTGACAGTTGAGTAATTGATCATTGATTTATGCTGTTATTTATGCCTAATGGCCATAGAATTAGTATTATCATGAGTAAGTAATCACAAATAATGGAACCTGTCTTGGTAAAGTCCCTTTAAGCTGCTCCTTTTTCACCCCTTCATTTTTCTTAGGTCTAGGTAAGTTACTGCTAGTCTCAAAGTCAACTCCTATAGCAGTATAACTGCTGCTTTTACCAAAGTGGGGAGAACTAAGTATTAAATCATGAACAAGAACAATCACTTTTGCTGCCAGTACTAAAGTGAAACAAATTTTGGGGATATAATGCGAGGCAAATACAGGAAACTAATCTAAACTCGCATTATGTTCTCAACCAGGTCAAAGTATCCTTGAGACAGGCAATTATACTCATTGTCCTGGTAAGGTAAGGTTATGTTGCTTATAGTTATAGCCCAGCTGACTGCAAAGGGCCACATCAGGGCTGTCACCACGTTAAAATCAACTCACAAGTCATCAAAAGAAAACAAACAAACAAAAAAAAACCCTTTCACACATCTCTTTAAAATACATCTTCTAAAAGCATACCAGAAACTTCATTAAAAATCTTTCTTTCGTAAAATCTTAGGTCACATGAAAAATGTTAATCTCTTTCAGAAACTCAAAGATCATGTCAGGTGAGACATCTCTGAACAGGGTTTTCATGGAGTCTGCTGTAAAGTGTTTATGTCCCACATTGTGCAAGTCCCAACAATCTAAAAGAATATGTTTCACTGTGAGTGGAACATGACAAGGAATGCACCAGGAGCTCTTCACCTTTTAAAAGATAAGAATGGGTATAAAACGAGTGGCCTGTGTGAAAGTGGCACAAGACTGTTTCGTCTTTACGTCCACCTTGGGAACATGGTAAAAACTCTTTCAGGTTTGGATGGATTTCAAATAGTTTGTTTATATGTCTGCAGGTCCATTCCTCTTGCCGGAGGCCTTTGACATAATCATTAACTTTGGGTTTTTGATCTGTGTACGGGACAGACATGTTAGACAGTTTCCCTGTTGTGCATTCTTGGCTAAACAATCAGCCATTTCATTCCCTCTGATGCCAACACAACCCGGAACCCAAGCCAGAATGATGTTGTGACCTTCCACTTTCAACCTAGTAAAAAGTTTTTAAAAAGTGTCGAAGTTCAGGATGATGGAAGTTTGCGGCCAACTATGGCCTCCAAAGCTGACAGCGAATCAGACAAAATCAGAAAGTTCTTGTTTGTGGATTGAGAGAATATCTTCAATGCTGTAAGTTCAGCAGAGTAAACAGAAGCATCTGATGGAATATGTTCTAATAATATTTGAGAAGGAGCACCAGGGCAATAGTTAACATTTTGTGTTAATTTTCTTAAGATTTGCACTGCTTATGGAGTAATGCTGGTACCAGTTTTAGCCTTTACTGTTTAAATATTTTGGATCTGTCCTTGTTTGATCTAACATTCTTGTTCAGCCGCACTATTTTCCTTGTGAATAGCTCTCATAAAAGAAATGTGTCTCTGAAGTCCATGCTCTCTTCAGCAGGAATAGAGACTTTACAGATCCCAGAGGTCCGAACTTTGGGACACCGATCTATATGAAAAGTGGATGTTGATGCCACAAATGAAAGGTTCTATTTCACACTCCCAGCTCAGCAGATGGAGCTGTTCACTGATGTTTCTGCCATAGGTTGGGGAGCACACATGGGGACACTTAATGCAGAAAGGACTTAGTCCCAGGCGGAGCAGAACTGGCACATAATGATAAACATACTTGAGGCAGTTTGGACAGCATGGCAATGTTTTTTACTTGAACAGCAAGAGATAGAGAGAGGGGAGGGGGGGGGGGAAGGGGGGGGGGGGGGGGGGAAGATGGGAGAACTCCATGAACCTCACTGTTTGGAACAGGCTCTCCTCAGTTGCTGTCATCTCACTCAAAGTAAGACACATTACAGACAAAATCAACAGACTTTTTGGCAGATGCTCTTAGCAGGTCAAGGACATCACCCAGACTGTGAACTGTGGGTCGTACACATTCTCCAGAGAGTGGTGGACTCCTGGTTCTGACTGACAGTGGACCTTTATGTGAAGAAACTGAATGATCTAAAAGACTGGGACACTGGATGCGCTATCCCCTGGCAATCTTTTCTTCCCATCCAGATGTTCAAGGTCATCTAGAAAGCCAGGACTGAAGGTCCATATCTCATCCTGATTGTGTCAAGTAGCCCTTCCTTCCTGTTCACCTGGGCCATCTGGTTCTCACAAATGTCCCACCACTCAAGGCAGACTTTTTGTTACAGCCATGATCAGGGATTCTTCATTCCTCCCAAACCCTATATGACATCCATTGGTGCCAGTTGTTTTTGTGCTGGTTAGTTATGAAAACTGGTCAGCAGAGCAAACCTATTGGTCATATCTTGCACCAGTTTAACATAATAAACGAAAAAACAGGGAGTTAGATCAAACTGCCCATATTTAACTATTCACTTTCAAATTATTTAAAAGAAAATGACCTTTTTTTGTAAGAAAAATTCATGTGACATAAAATTTGAGATGACAGTATTTTCTTTTTGTTTGAGTGACCTTTTTTCAGAAACTATATTTTTCCTTAAAGTAGGATTTCAGATATTTCATTATTCAAGGAACCTGTGGGAATTATAAGGTGACACATTGTAACCACAATGATTCATTATCTGTTTGCAGTAAGAGTGGAGAACGATCCCCTTTGGCTAGTGATGGTTGTTACCATACCTTGACCCTCCAATCCGCAGCAGGAGAAGTGTGATTGTGGAGAAGCTGTCGTGATTCTGGTGAGGACATAATGGATGGCGACAGACACGATCACCCCCATCCTCCACGCAGCAGTAAAGAAAACCCAGCCAAGAACAAGGCTGGCATGACACGGAACATGGGCAACAACCATGCCAATGCCAGGGCCAACCATCGCGACCACGGGGACACAGCGGAACATGCCGCCCATCGAGAGCATGCCTCTCAGAGAGAGCACACGGCACAGAGAGACCACTCTAGTCATCGAGATCACCATCAACAGCAGCCCCAGCATGCACAACAGCAAGCTTCAGAAGTAACTACTGGAGACAGGCGCTCCCAGGCGGTATCAAGTGCTGGAGGATCTAGTCTGACAGAATCTCGCAGTACAGGAAGTCTTCCTGCTGTGGGTGTCTCAGCAGAATTCGTCTTCATCCTCCTCAGGAAATAAGCGGGACAGTGTCACCTCTACTCGATCTCTGCCTGCTGTGGCCTCCAACATGTCTTCATGCACGTTGTCCTCTGCTCCAGCTAGAGGAGATGTAGTGGTGAGAACAGACAGCAATGGAAAGAGTAGTAGTAAATCAGGAAGCGGTACAGTCACCAGTGCCAATGCTTCCAAGTCAGCCAACTGCGGAGCCCTTGCCAGTGCCAGTGTAGAAGAACAACTGGACCGAGTGGAGGCTCTGATGGCAGGAGCAGGGTGTAGAGACAGCTTGCTGGTGGACAATTTTCTTACTGGTGGTACTGATAGTCTGCCTGGAGTGGGGAGCAGGAGATAACGTCAATGTAGGATCAGGCGCTGGTGCTGGAATGCCTCCTCAGAACGCTGCTAATGCTGCACCCTTCAATTGGCAGAGTCAGAAAACCACAGTGAAGGAAAGACTGGCATTTTTGTACAATACAGACACCATGGCAGATGTTCATTTCCTGATTGGCAAAGAGCCGAACACCCAGCTGGTCCCAGCTCACAAGTTTGTTCTCAGCATGTCTTCCGCTGTTTTCGACGCCCTTTTCAATGGAGGTATGGCCACCACAGAGAGTGTCATCCAGATTCCTGATGTGGAACCCTCTGCTTTCCTTGCTTTGCTCAAGTTTGTCTACACAGATGAAGTTCAGATTGGGCCAGAGACAGTCATGACCACATTGTATGCAGCCAAAAAGTATGATGTGCCAGCTCTGGAGAGAGCCTGCGTGGAGTTTCTGAAGCGAAACCTGAGCAGTGATAACGCCTTCATGCTGCTCACCCAGGCACGCTTGTTTGACGAGCAGCAGCTGGCGGCACTGTGTTTAGAGACAATCGACAAAAACACCACAGAGGCTCTGATTGCTGATGGCTTCACAGACATTGATATAAACACATTATGTGCTGTCTTAGAACGTGACACACTAGGCATCCGAGAATGTAAACTCTTCTCTGCAGTATGTCGCTGGGCAGAGGCTGAGTGCATGCGTCGCAACTTGCCAGGCACTCCAGAGAACCAGAAGGAAGTTCTCAACGGGGCTCTGCGGCTGATCCGCTTCCCCCTGATGACGGTGGAAGAGTTTGCCATGGGGGCGGCACAGAGCGGTCTGCTGGAGGACCGTGAAGTGGTTGAGCTGTTCTTGTACTTCACTGTCAATCCTAAGCCTCCCATCAGCTTCCTGGATGTTCCCCGTTGCTGCCTGACAGGCAAGGAACAAGTCGTGTCACGTTTCTGCCAGATTGAAAGTCGCTGGGGCTACAGTGGTACCAGTGATCGCATTAGGTGAGCTTTCAGGTGCTTTTTGCACTCATGCATACATACAAACACACATACATAGTAGATACACACACACACACACACACACACACACACACACACACACACACACACACACACACACACACACACACAGAGTCTCTATCTCTGTCTTTCACAGACACACACACACACACACACACACACACACACACACACACACAAAATGTACAAAGCTTTACACAGTCTGACAATAAACAGGCATAGTGACTTGGAGTTACATAATATAAATACGGTGATAGTGCAGCTGCAAGACTGCTCTGAAAATACTAATAACTGAACCTGATACAACCTTATACAACTGTAATGCATATAGCAGAACTATCTTTTTTATTGTGACAGTGTTGAGATGTGATATAGTGACTCAGCAGAGAAGTATGTATGAACTGGATTTTAGTTTTTATTGCATAACTTGTTTATTGAAGTACTAGAAAAGGAAAACAAGCGTGATGGTAGGCTTGTACTGTTGTAGCAGTGAGTAATTCAGCAGAACATTATTGTTTTTTTTTTTTTTTTCATCACAGTAATAGTAAAGATTTTTTAAAAAGTTTGTTTGAATTTTCAACAGTTAAATGAATGTTATGGTAATGCCTCATCGCTGCTTTCTTTTCATTAGTCATCGTTTGATTTTATGTGTTTGTATTAGTATTACCCCAGTTTGTTGTGTCTGTGGGCGGTGGTGCAGTGTATACATGTAGTATAATCGCACTTTTGGTTTGCAGGTTCATGGTGAATCGTCGCATCTTTGTAGTTGGATTCGGTCTGTATGGAAGTATTCATGGGCCCACTGAATACACCGTCAACATTCAGGTGAGTATGCTCTTTTAATTCAGAGGAACTTGAGGGGGAAAACTTACTTACTTACTTACTGCCCATTATGCCCGGTGGCATGTAGGGCAGCAACAAAGGTCCTCCATTCTCGTCTGTTCTGGGCCAACCTCTGGATGGTACCCCATGTGGGGTTCAGGGTCTTCAGCTCTCTTAGGAGGGATTTAAAGTATTGCCTTGAAAAAGGGGGAAGTATCAGTTAACAATTGTTTTGTGGGGCGATAATGTTTAATTTGTTTCTGACCTGTGCTGGTGAATGTGTGAATGTCCACTGTCCTTATTATTCCCCCCTCCTTCAAGAAAAGAGCTCTTTTCATTACGGAGAAATATTTGTAAGAAATGTTGGCAAAGGGGAAAAAAGTGCCACTCCATAAACAACATTGTTTCCATGCTGTGCTCAATTAAGGGGAAAAAAAAAAAGCCCAAATAAACGACATTTGGGTTAGGCAAGTGGGAATGGAAGCAGATTGACATCACCGTTTTCACTCAGTGAGGATTCATGATGCTCTGTCCTTGAATTGAAACTGCAGATGAAAAGGAAATATGCCAGTAGTGCCAGCATTTTGATTTTGGTGGTAAAGCATTTTTGTACACATGTATGTTTGTGGTTGTTTCTTTTTTGTAATGACCTAGTAACTGTAATAATCACTATCATTCCATTTGGCAGCAGTTTTCTTTTACATCCCTTCTCTGTGTGTTGCGTGTGTGTGTTTGTGTGTGAGTGTGTTTAATGTGATGAATTATTGGCACAAGATATTTCTGTGTTGAGAAATTTGGGGTGTGCTTACTTGGGAGAAAGTATCGTTATTTAAAAACATTTATTTGTGTTACACACTTTTGACAGAGAAAAAATCCTTGTTACCATGGACATTTCACTTGAGGTGTGCTGCCCGGGGAGAATACAGTAGCACATGTTTCTCCAGTTTCCAATATTTTTGTATACATATCATTGTTAAAACAGATTTTCTAACATGATTTTGACAGAGTTTCATTGTTATCATGGACTCGTTATGTGGGGTATGCTTCATGGAGAAAATATTTGTACTGTAATGTTATGGCACTTTTTTTTCTCCTCTGGTTATGGTTGTTTTTTTTTGTATGATTATTGTGAAGCAGTTTTTACATGTTTTTGACAGGGACAGCTCTATCATTGTCATGGATGCGTTTACTTGTGCTAGGTATATACTGTCTGCAGGGTCTTAATTGATTATGTGATTTTTGCAAGTCAAGTTCTTAGTTACAGTGTAGTTATTGTTACAAGTCTAACTGACCACTCAGTCCCTTTTCAGGTATAACAAGTGTTCATGCCATCTCTTAAAGTCTAGTAAAGAGCAAGAGAAAAGAAAAAGTTCCTTTTAAACTAGAGGGTTTGAATAAAGACCTGTTGGTTTTTTTTGCACTTTCTAGACAGTGTGTATTCTTTTATTACTAGAATGTCTGTGCTCCATTGCTGCGTGTTTTCAAAGCCCAGGGAATTGTCTTCCCCATTTTTTTTTTCCCAAGATACTGCACATGGACACAGGGAAAGTGATGGGTTGCAACGATACCAGCTTCCAGTGTGATGGCTCCACATCCACATTTCGTGTCATGTTTAAGGAACCAGTGGAAATCCTGCCCAACACCAACTACATTGCCTGCGCTACTCTGAAGGTGAGTAATGGAGTTCTTGTCTGTGTGCATACTCAGTGCAGGGATGAACACAGGCGCCACCTCCTCCCCCACCCTCCCTCCAAAATTTTTATATGAAATTTATCCAGATTTAGAAATCATTCCTGGAATCACAAATTCAGTTTTAAAGAAAAGTCATGAATTTTACATTTGTGTTTGAAAATATGGGCATATTTTTTTTTTCTTCTGTTTTTTTTTTTAAATTTTTTTTTATAGGGATGATATTTTAAAATGAAGTCCAGATGATATTACACATATTCAGACAATTATATTTATGTAAAATGTGTGTTTTCTATGCAAACCCACGCCTGTCAATTGAAACACAAGGCGATCAGAAATACTTTCAGTCCACAGCTGAACTGACCCCTCTTCAGCCCTTACCAAACCCCCTCATTCCCTGGATTGCGAATTTGACTCCAAAAGATCTGCAGCTATGGATGTACATCCATACAGGCAGAAGCGGGACAAACGTCTTGAGTCATGAGACAGTTGTCCTCTTCATCTTGTGATGTATGGAGCTTATTACTTGTTGGGTTGACACATTAACAGTCAGTCTATCACAGGCATGTCACAACAACACGTCAGTCTGTAATGTTTTTCACAATATTGAAAATGAACGAAATCTTATCATTTACTGAAAAGAATCTATAGCAGAATTAACAAACAACAAATACAAACAGGTTAGATGATTATTTGTAGAAAAGCCATAAACTGTCTTCAAACAAAACTGAGTAATTGTAATGTTGTTTGAAAAAAAGTCAGACAAAAAAAAAAAAAAAGGTGTGTGATCACGCTTAAATAAGAGTAATGGAACATTTGTCCTCCCACCCAGAAAAAGAAAGAATTTTGTCTTCTTATGTGTGATGCCAGTGTGCACTCCTGCCGTTGGGCAGATGGAATCCAGATGCAGTCATTTAAACTAGACAACATCCAAAGTATGAAAATTCCAAAGAACTTATGTACATGAACTGCGGAATGCTTTCAGAACAGCCAGAAAAGGAAGAAAGACACAAGTTCTAGTCTCTGTTCCCTTCTGAATTAACACTTCTTTTTTTTCTGCTTTTTCTGAAAATTTTTAAATGTTAAATTTGTATTCCTGCTGTTGAGTCATATAATTATCTTTCTGCAATAATAGTGAAATTTTCAGGGTATCGTTGTGTGCATGTGTGTGTAAGAGTGTGAACTGCAGTACATGTTTGGCTGCAAAGGTATGAATTTGTCTTCTAGGCTCTTTCTGTAAGGCAACCTGACTGACTAATCAAAACAAAAGAGAACAAAAGCAAAACACTCCAGAATATGTAACTTGTGATAAATATTATGACCAAGATGAATCTCAGGGGGGGGGAAACAAAACATTGTCATCATGTACAGTGAATTGAAAAGAAAAAAAAATGTGTGTGCTTAAAAATTGCAGAGATGAGAGTGGTATGGATGACAGACAGTTGATTTTATAAATGTTTTATTGAACAAACTAACATGGCATATTTGACAGCGTGGAAGTTTGTTTCAAAGTGAGGTGACAGCAAGCAGACAAATTCTAGAAGAAAATAGTATATTATTCCGCTGGTCAAAAGGGACAAACAGATTACATATACTGATATAGTGTCCATTTTGTGCGTAATTTGAGAAGATTAATAAGTGATTAGTCATTCTTCGTTTTCATTGTCCAGAATGTTGTTCATCTTGCCTGCAGAAGACCAAAGCGGTTGAAACGGGTTATGTTTTGTCTTGTAATGTGTTTGTCTCTTTTGTCTGGCAGAATGTTTTTTTTTATATTTAAGCATGGAAGCTTATCTTGTAGAAGAATGTCAGTCTGCTGGTTTTTTTTTTTTTTTTTTATAATCGGTCATAGGATAGTGGGATACAGCCAACAGAGCAAAAAGCTGTTTTGGCTGAGCATGGTTTGCCAAAACTTCAACACAATATTTATGATACAGCCTTTAACAAAATTTTGATTGGATTAAATGGCATATGAGAAAAATGCCTGCAGGCTGCAAATGAAAAGATACAGCCTTTAACAAAAGTTGATTGGATTAAATGGCATATGAGAAAAATGCCTGCAGGCTGCAAATGAAAAGGAAATTTTTTTCTTCATCAGTTTGATAATACATTACAAACCAGCATAGTTTTAGAGTTATGTGCAGTTTAGTGGATTCTGACGTATGATTCCTTCGCTTGACATGGCATCATTGTGGTTTGTTGAGTTTTTTAGATATGTGTTTTGGTAAAGGCCCATTTCTTTGATTCAGTGTCAGATGACAAACCTGTATCTACTGTACATCAACAGGGTCCTGACTCGTACTACGGAAGCAAAGGTCTGAGAAAGGTCACCCATGAGTCTGTGTCCAGTGGCAAAGTCACCTTCCAGTCACGTACGCCGCCGGCAACAATAACGGCACCTCTGTGGAGGATGGGCAGATTCCAGAAATCATCTTCTATACCTAGGGACACCCTTGCTCAGCTTGGTAGGGAACCCAGGTATTCCTTGGAGGAACAGATTTTTTTGTTGTTGTCGGCAATAACAGAGATTGTAATGGTACTTAAAAGGAAAACAGACACTGTCATCAGAGCTGGTTTCTGTGATCATCCTGAACTCTGTGCTTAATAGTTAAAGGAGGAGCATTTGGGTCAGGTAATTATTACAGTTACTTAGGCTTTATCAGGGCTCTTTCTTGCTTCCTTTTTTTGGTGTTAAAACGCAAATAGAGAATGCATTTTTTAACTTGTTTTAACTGAATTGCATTAAACAAAATTTTATTCTTTTTTTTCTCGCAGTGTGCATGAGTTCTGTCTTCATCTGAGTGTATGTGCACATGTTTTTTGCTTGTGTGTATGTTGTCGTTACATTTTTACGTTGTTGTATGTTTGTGGTAATGATGATTATGTTGGTGGTTCTGTTAGTTCAAGAGTGCATCAGCATGACTGGTTTGTAAAGGGCATACGTGGGACTGGTAACTCACATTTTATCTTGCTTTTGATGTACAGAAGACATCGCAAAGCAAAAGAAGAGCAGAGCATACTGCTGGTTAAGAACCATTTGAACAGTGTTACCTTCCATTCGTCGATTTTAAAACACCAATGAAAATACAAATAGGTGACTCTGAAGTGGAAAGTGGAAATAGTCTGTGATCTCTAAGGAAAACACTGCAGACCATTTCATTGTCCTTCTGAGGACACCCCCCCAGCAATTCAGAACTGCTACAGTGTTTCTAGATGCACTATGCAGCTACTTTTCAGCTGAATTGTAACAAGAAGGAGAGTGACTAGAACAAACAAAGGAATTTTTGATTGTTACTTTGTTGTGGGGAGGGGGGATGGGGGGGGGGGGGGAATCTTTTTCCACAAAGTGCATGATGCTACTTCTTATCTTCCAAAGCAAGTTATACTTTCGTCGTTTATTCCTGTTAACAGTAGACCCAGAGAGTAGGGTTTCAGGGAACATCAGAACAGCTAAAGCCTTTCTGTAATCGCCATCTGATATCACTTGTTGGTAAAGCTGGTGATGGTCTGGGAAGGGGGATGCATTTTTGTTACATGAGATGTGATTTGCTAGCTTGGACTTTTCTTTTGGTCTGAGTTTGCTAGGTCTTAAGAAGTGAAGCATTCACATAAAAAGAGGGATACTGCTTTAGAGATAGTTGGTGGAAAGAGCACAATGACTTTAAGTAATGGACAAATGCATTGCATAGAATGTATCGTGTGTTCGTTTACATGTGCACGTGTTTGTAGGCAAGAAAACCATGCAGAGAGGGAGAGAGACCTTGATGTGAAGGAAGCAAAGCTTTCACTTAGGAACAGGGGGCGGTAAAATAAGAACTAATCAGAACACTCTGAACCAATGTATCTTGACAAGTACCATCTCTTAGTGTCTGATCCTTGCTTTACCCCATAGCATCATTATGAATGTTGGTTGGTTTGTATATATATATATATATATATATATATATATATTAAGAAGAATTGTTCTGAATTTAAAACTGTATATGTGAGGGTTTGGGTTTGATTTAATTTTTGCTTAAACATTTTGTTGCTGTCTCTTTTTTGTCAGATGACAGGTGAATTGGTCAATGGAGGAGCTATTTCTCTCCCTTAGAGCTTGTCATTCTCTTGTTGTCTCACTCCCTGGTTTTTCTCTTCTTCCACCATGTCTTCCATCCCACTCATTCCAATTCTCTGTCCTTTAAGTATTTGTCTCTGTTGTTCCTGTCTCAGGCTGTCAGTGTTACTGTGGGTTTTTTTCCCCCCATATTAACAACCTGTGCATGTTTATGCAGAAGTAAATTATGTATCACTTTATTATTCTAATTTGGTGTTGTTCTCATGTTTTTTCCCACAGTACCCCTTGTGTTCCCATGCGTGATTTACTATTATTCATTTGAATTGAGCATTTGCCAAATATTGCATTAAATAGGGGGGTGGGGAGGGGGGAAAGACAGGTGGGGGGGTGGGGTGGGGTGGGGTGGGTGATGCAATTCATTAAAATCAAGCTGTTTTCAAGTTGAGAGAGTTGTCCGGTCAGCACATCCTGTAACAGTTAACATAGTCACTGGATCAAATGAATGAAAAGAAGCGCAAGCTTGTGCATCCATGATCCATCAGGTTCTCTTGTGACGGTTCTCCATTGGATCATGTGAATGAACAGAAGCAGAAACTTCTGCATTTTTAACCTGTCAGCGTAAGCTCTAAGAGTTCTGCTCTAGGTCACATGAATAAGCAAGTAGAAGTGTCTGCTGTGTTCGACACATCTGATGAGATTTATCACTTGCAACAACAGGTCTTTAGTTGTGCCTATCTTGTCCCTATTCTCATAATTTCCAGTCATCAGCTTGCTGTAGCAAGGTGTGTCGGTGCAGAAATGTGTTGCTTGTACAGATGTGTGTCTTAGTGTATTTGCCCTTTTTTTTACATCAAGAGTTTTAGTTAAGTCATATATCAGTTTTCGTGCTTTTTGTTTTTTACTTCCCAAGGTGTCGGGGATTCCAGACCACTTTAGGGCAAACACCTGAAAGCTAAATCTGAAGGAGTGGTCGGCTCACTAATTGGGAAAAAAAAAAAGCTGATCAGTAGCGGCCACTTCTTAAATATAAAAAATGAAGAGTGGACAACAAATTACTGGAATGAACCAGTTTGTGTTATTGCCATAGTCACATTTTTGTTACTTATCTTCAAAACCACAGTTAAGTTGAAATTAGTGTGTGTGTATGTGTGCTTGTGCGTGTGTGTGTGTGTGTGTGTGTGTGTGTGTGTGTGTGTGTGTGCATGCGTGTGTGTGTGTGTGTGTGTGTGTGTGTGTGTGTGTGTGTGTGTTCACCAAGGTTAGTAAAAAGGTTTTTACTTTTAATTTCTTGTTTGGAAGCAAAGTATTGTTTCACACACACACACACACACACACACACACACACACACACACACATGAAAATAATGATGTAAAATGAAATACCTATTGTCTCCAGCTCTGCTCTGTTTTTGTGTGGCATTTTTGTCTTTTTTCGTTTTGTTTTCATGTTATTTTTTGTATTGATGCATGCGTGCATATAGCGGTGACTTTGTGTGTTGGTAGTGATAGTAAAGCCTTCGTTTTCATCATGTTTTTCTTCAGGCTGGCAATCATGTGAGTTGATGATGTTTGCACAGTCGGTATGAAGAGATGTTGCAGGGTTGAATCAGTGCAATCATGAAAAATGAAACAGAACAGTGTGGGGAATGGATTGGCACAGACTCGAGAGTGCAAGTTAGTTAACTTAAGACGGCATTTATTCTTGCCCTTGGAGATTTTGGTTGAAAGAGTTTCTTTCGGATGTGTGCATGCTTGATTTTGTGCCGGTTGATAGATTGTTGTAAGTACAAATGTTGTCTTTGTTTTTAAGTTGATAAAGAAATATGTGTCAGTCACTTCTTATAGTTTAATCTACTCTATTCCACTTATAGTTTAATCTACTCCCCCGTTTATCCTCTTATGAGTTGTTTTCTGCTCTTATGTTCTTGTTTGTTTTCTTATGCATGAATACCATGAATACCTTTCAGTAATTGTGAAACAGGATGCATTTTTTTTTGGTCTTAGGAAGAAAAAGAACACCAGCTTGTGGTTCAGATTTTCCATGTCATTTTCCGATTTAAACAACTTTTGCTTTTTAAGAAAGGTTCAGGAGTCAGGTGATAAGATGCCCGTATTGTAGGATAGAGGCTGGCATACCACTTAGTTCTCTCTTTTACACTGCTTTAGTTTATTGTAGCACGCTTGCTTTTTTGGTGACATTTTCTGTTATTGTAATATTCATCTGTATTATAAGTGTGCATTAATTGTGAGCAGGCTGTAGTCCAGTTTGTGATATTATTTATCATACTAGTCACATTCAGTTTTGAGGTAATAGATCTGGTTGTGAACATTTCCATTGTGCAATCAAACTAATTAACTGTTTGTGTATATATTGTGTACCAGTATTTAGATTTGGTTAGTATCAATCGTTGTTTTGAATAAATGAAAGAGATGCTTGAATGTTGGAGTTCTAACAATATAGCACGTCTGTGAAATGTCAGATTGACCATTTGTGCTTGCAGTCGCATTAACTTGATGTGTGTGTGTGTGTTCATACATTTTGTCAGTACAACCTAAGGTGAATCTGCAGTTGGTTGGTGGCGAGTGTGTGTGTGTGTGTGTGTGTGTGTGTGTGTGTGTGTGTGTGTGTGTGTGTGTGTGTGTGTGTGTGTGTGTGTGTGTGTGTGTGTGTGTGTGTGTGTGTGTGTGTGTGTGTGTGTGTGAAAGGAGAAGAGCCAGGTTAGGGGGTTTGATTTTATTTTTGAAGATTCCGCATTTTAATGGATTTGATATACTCCAGGATTTTTTTATAATCTGTGTGTGTTTGGGCATGCATATACATCATGTGTGGGTGCTTTTTTGTGCAGTGTAGAGAAAAGGGAGAGAATCATAGGAGAGTGAGTAGGATGTTGAAGTCCCTGTTGTGGCTCACCCGGTTGTAATGAGTTTTTGATTCAGCTCACCACAATCAAATTGGATGTCTCTTGCTTAGTGCAATTTAAAAACATGGCTTTGAGATGGCTGGCTGTTTTTTGTGCTGTATAACATTTCTACCATATACACTCACACTTACACATGTATAATGTCTGTGGGTTTTTGACTTGACAATCTCTAAGTTTACACTGTAGTGCGACTGTGGTGATGTTTGAGTGTTTGACATGCTAAGGTCAAAGTCCCATAGCCGTAAGAGGAGGGAGCTGTTTGAGGTTCGCCATGTATAGGGTACAGTGTTGTGGAAGACAAGAGCTCAACCCTTTCCTTTTGTAAACTGATCAGATACCCATGTATTTACTACTGGGTCGACAGAAGTTTTCAAACAGTAAAAATTTGATCCTGAAAATATTTCTCATGACCATAAGCTCCAGAGTCTCTATGTCACTTTAACAATTAAAGAAAAAAAAGAGAAAGAGAGAGAGAGAGAAAAAAAAAAGTAGAATTTAGAAAATTCTGGAAGAGAGAAAGCATATCTCCATGGGGAAAGACATGATCAGCTCCAGATGACGAAACAAGGTCTTTATGCATGTTTGATATCTAGTTTCATATTTATTCCAAATGATCTTTGGTTGCTACAACGTGATTTGCAGTCTTCTTGTATTCTATGTTACTACCCATGTGTCTCTGTCTCTCTTTGTATATGTGTGTGTGTATGTATTTGTGTGTGTGTGTGTGTGTGTGTGTGTGTGTGTGTGTGTGTGTGTGTGTGTGCGCGCGTGTATGTGTGTGCATGTGTTTGACAACTTATGTAAATACAGGAAAGTTTGCTTAGATTATGTTTTACCTGCTCTTAGATTATGCTCTTTTCTCTTTCTGTGTTCGTTAGTGTGTAAACTCCCATGCTGTTCACATTACTAGTCTCGGATCAAGATGTTCTGCAGTCTTGGCAAGGTGACTGTGTCGGAGACTGAGCAAGGCAAACGTGTCCTGCAGTCTTGGCAAGGTGACTGTGTCGGAGACTGAGCAGGGGCAAAGGTGTGGAAACTTATATTGTTCTGTAATTTTCCTTGGTAGAGTCTTAAAACATTGTTTCAAAGAGGACTGAAGGTAATAGATATTGCTGCTTTGAACTAGTCCTGTTGGGATTATGAATTGTGACATAAATGTGAGATATTTACTCATGTACTCCCAGATATCACCCGTTGATGATCTGGGGTCATTTCCTGGTAACCCAGGCTGATTGAAATCGGTTGCAGTACATTTTAACAGTGGTGAAAATGTGGTAGCTGGTGTATTATTGAAAACTGCTCTACTAAGCTTTTTTGTCAGCCGAGTGTTGCAGTGATGGCATCTTGCCCCTTGTTAAAACAGAGGTAAAGTATATCAAACTGTGCCCTATGTGATCTACAAACCAAAAGTTAAATCTTCTAAAGGGTTTTGTGAAAACATTACGGAGCAGTGAGATATTCATCCTTTTCACAAAACTGAACTTGGCAGTGCTTCAAATGGAGATTAATGAACAGAAATATGTGTATTCCTTGTGGAGTTGGGACCTAGGATTACAGAATAAAGTACTATCAGGCTGTAATCTACAGCTGCTCATTGAACGCATTACTTTTTTTTTTTAAAGGAAGTGTTTGGTTTTTTCTTTTTGGTCTTGCAGGATAGAAGAGAAAAGGTGATGTTGATGTTATTTCTGTACATGTATGATTCTTGATGTGAAATAAGTAATAATACCTTAAAACTTCATAACTTCTTAAAAATCCTGTAGGGATTCTCATGTAATTGTAAAGCCAAGTTTTGATGCATTCTCAAGAAAGATGAGTTTTCACTTATATTAGTAGCATCATCATCATCATATTATTATTATTATTATTATCATCATCATTATTGTTGTCATTATTATTAGTTTTATTGGTAGTATTATTTAGCCAACCTGACCACACGGAAGCTTTTGCTCCACAGGGGGCAAAAGAAGTTCTGACCTGCAAAAAAACAACAATGATGAAAAACAGTGCACATGTTATGTGCAGTAAATTCATGATATGATGACTAATCTATCGATACCCATATGGATGATTCAAAACTAGGTTTTGATGAGGCTGCCAGACATTCCCCTGGATCTATCTCCCCTGGGTGAAAAAAAAGAAGAAAATAGTTGAAAATTTATCACTGAACATAATTGTGTCACAAACTAAAATGCACAGCGCATACGGTTTTGCCTCATAGATGTCAAGACAAAAGTAGGTAAAGGTTTTCTGGAACAGTTGTGAATGAATGGGCCACAGAGGCAGAAAGACAATGACAGTGAAGTAGTGAAGAAGAAGAAGAAGAAAGACAGTTAAGGAGAGTGACAGAAAAAAAGGCAGTTGAAGAGTGTCAGAAAAGAGATGTTTGCTAGCTCAGAATGTCGGTATGTTGTGGGATGCAGTTTACACTGAAAGAGCCCCGAGCACCTCCAGGGGCACCAGGTAATCCAGTTCAAAGTAGAGCAAAACCAAATGGATTTGAAGGTTTACTGGATGAACCCTTCTTACACACTGCCCCCCTCTGCCTTCATCTTTTTCCTCCGAGGGCTGTCATCGGCTTATGCTGTGTGAGATTTTATCTGTCTGAAGAAAAAAAAAGAATAATGCCACCATCCCTATTCCATCCTTGTTTTCTTTTAATTCATCTTATTGCCTGTTCCTTCCTTTCCCCTATAAAAAGTAGTTAATAATCTCGTGTGTGTAAATGTGTAAAAAAGATGATGCTTTTGTGCACAAGATCATGTTTTTGCAAAGAATTGTGCTTAAAATCAACGGGTACACATTTGAACAGCAATATATTTAAATTTGTTTTGCATTACAACATGCTATCGTGTATAAAGTGTGTGCATTGTAACATGCTATTGTGTAAAAAGTATGTTGGTTTGATGTGTAGCTCAATCGACCTTGACCTCTGTTGGCAGATTTCATTGTTTTGTATAGTAAGCAGTCTCTTCAAATGCTTAAACAGAAGCCAGTTCCTCATGTGGGTGTGTTTTGTGGGTTTAGCAATAATGTGCACGCCTCTGTGTGTGTGTAAAAGTGTTTCTTGCATATGTGTGCATTAGCTAATATTTAAGTGTTTTGTATACACATTTACCAGAAGTTCTTTTATTTCCTAGAATGGAAAGAGTTGCTATTACATGTTGGTGTTCACTTTATATTTTCGTATCATTTTAACCTTCTGTGTTTACCATGTGTGTAATGACACTGATATTACAACTACCTTTGATTTTCTTTGTTAAAGAAAATTCAAGATGTGCGAGTTTGGTTTGTTAGTATGAAATATATTATTAAAAAAGCATGGAGATGGTGCAATCATGGGATGAATTATGGCCGTTACGTTTTGGCATTTGGCAGATTTTTATTGTTTGCCTTTGGCATCAGTCCAGCACAACTGATGCCTTGAGTAACCTTTAGGGTGTGAGTTAGGCTTGATGCTTATGCTTTGACATTCATCAGCCTTGGGAGGAACCACGAGAAATTGTGTTAATTCTGTCAGGGACAAGCTTAGTAGTACGAGAGGCATTGTGTATACATGCATTTGCTGTTGTTTGTTGTTGCAAGCACAGAATAGTCATACTTTGGTATATATACGTCTACAGAAAGTTTGTGAATGCTCAACAGTGAAACATATCTGGTAGTCAGTTCAGTAAAAGTACCACGTTTCTGTGAATGTCAAATTGGTTAAATGGAAGAGCCGTGCGTCTCAATAGCATAATTCACACGGCCTCATCATTGTTTCCTTTTACACAGTCTGAATGTGATCCTTCCATAGGGAGGTAAGCTTGGGTCATGGTGAACTCGCCTTCTTACTGCTAATCTTTTGTGTATTCCATCATTCAGTCTAATTCCAAGTCACTCAGTTTTTCACTCGTTCCTTCGACTTTTCAAAGAGAACACACGCAGTGTGCGTATCTGTGTATATATCTGTCATCCATACTGATGGCCAATATGTGCAAGATGTGATGCAGAGCATTATCACAGAACTTCAGTTGACAGTCTCATTGGAAGAACTTTTCTATGTGCGAGATGAAATGCAGAGAATTAACACAGAACCTCAGTTGACAGTCTCCTTTGAAGAACTTTTCGGGAATGGAGTCAGAACCAATGTTACCTCTGAGGGGAAAGTCATCATCTGAAATGGTTGTATGGAGATTTGCACCTGTGACCCCAGGGTCAGGATTAGGCACTCTGCCAGCTGAGCTATTCTGACCGTCTTGATAGTTGTTATACACACATTCTAGGAACATACTCACAGCACTTTACAAGATCTTACTTGACAGTGAATAAGGCATATTCAGTCTTCTACTTACGCATACTTCATATGTGTAGTGGGCACAGTGTAGTACGCACATTTTAATATCAAAAGTCTAACCCCTTCTGGCCCTGTTATGCAAAACAGACAAACACTATGTAGTACCCATTATGGCAGAGTGTTGTTTTAAAGTCCGTCTTGAATACAATGAGAGAAAGTGTCTGACAGGCTGAGCGAATTTGTTCCATGTTCAAGGGGCTTGGAAGGTGAACGACCTTCTACTGTTAGTCCGTTTCCATATTGATGTGCCATTGGCCATCTGTATGGATCACAGAGAAGAGTGTCAAGAGTAAGAGCGGAGCAGACAGAAAGTGTTGATACGAGATCATCCAAACAGGTAGCCTGCGGCAAAACCAGAGATGGAGGTCAAAGGAGAGGGTTGAAGTTTATTGTGGCTCCTGTCCATGATCAGCACAGAGTGAAAGAGAGATGTGGTATTGTCGAACGTGTAGAACTTCAAGACCTGTCAAGCAGCACTGTTTTGGATTCTTTGGAGTCTAATGAGAAGGGTTTGTGAATCATTTGGAAGGAAAATGATGGGCGTTTAATGCTAAAAAAAAAAAAAAGAAAAGGTTATCTTATTTACGTGTTCAAGCAGCAGCAGGGTGTGTTTTCTGTTGAGAAATACACTGCTATCAACCCATGCAGTTTCCTGTGGGGATCCTGGGGCCCTTTCAGTTCAAACGGCTCCCTGATCTTTTTTGAAGTACTGTTCTAGTCAGTTCCTTTTTTTTTTATATAGCACTCTCATTGACCTGGCCTTTTTTGTTGTCTTTCTTTATTGCCTTTCTTTGGTCACTGTTTCCTGTTGTCCACAGTCTTCCTGCCTTTGTTGACCATTCTATTGTCTAGCTCTGGAATATCTTTGTGTCTGATTACCAGTTATGCTGCCCCCCCCCCCCCCCCCCCCCCCCCCCCCCTTTTTTTTTTTTTGCGTTATCTGACAACCAGGCAGTGAAAATTGTACAATAACACCGTTCATTGCCAACTCCTGTTGGCCATTCTGCAATGGCCACATGTTGTTGCTGCATTTAAATGTATGTTATCAGTTGTTTTTGTTTTTTTAACCAGTTTTCAAATCTGTGAAAATGAAATAGGAGAATGCCTAGTGCTTTCATTACAGCCTAGTGAAATATGCTTAATACTTTCCAGACGGGTGCGGCAGAGCAAAACCTCTTCCCTGCATGCATGTGCACCGCACTTGCTTACAACTGGTGCAGACGCATGATTTTCGCACTTTTTTTTACATTTACGTCTCCTAATATAAACCTAACAAGAAATTGTTATATATCAACGGAAAGGGTAAAGCGCGAACTTTGTAATGAGTATTGAATTAAAACATACATTTTTGGTAAAATAGCAACGCTACTGTTACAGAAACAACGTAAGTGTAATGTAGGAGAACACAATCTTGTTTACATTTGTTTAGTTAGTACAACAGCAAATGAGGAAGAGAAGGGCATAAAAACTTCGCTCTTACTTTGACCAGATGCAGAGAAGGCCTGAGGTATTCAATACCTGTAATCGAAGTGAATTCTCTTTTTTTTTCTTATGAAATTAATCATTGCACACAATACACACTTTTCACTGTTTGGGCTTTAGATGGTAAGACGTATAAAACTTAAATACACAGAGCAAATAAATCAAGCTCAGATTTTTTCCATAAACTTGTACACCTTTACCCCCTTCATTTTCTGAAATACTTTGCTGAACCAATTTCAACCCCACATGTCATTCTCCTTCTGCCCGATACGTTGGTGAAGCAGGAAATTCCACACATGCCTTCCCAGTGCCAGATGGGTCTCTTTATTCTGACTACTCTGGGGTCACAAAGGTCATCGCTAGTGCATGTAAACTTGCCCTTCCAGTGGCTAGAACCCTGTTCTAATTATTTGTGGCAGCTGCATCCCAAGACGGTAGATGAGAGAACATGGGAATTTTTTATAGTTGTGCCGTCACGGAGGCATGGCACGTCCGGGCAGTACAGCAATGCTGCCGTCATGAGGGATCAGCTCGTTGTGAACGGGTTGATGAGTTGCCATCACTTTCGCACGGCACGTCGTGAAAAGGTTAAAGGATGTCCGTGGTTTAGTTACTACTAACGGTTTGCTTGTGTTGCTGGTTTAGTTACTACAAACGATTTGCTTGCGTTGCTGGTCTTTTTGGGAGTTCAATCTGTTCAGTATGTGAGGTTAGTTTTCTGTGCGAGTTTGACAGCCCTGAAAAGGCTCTGGGTGGTGTCCTCGGCCATGATAATGAGTTTAGAGCCAAGTACATGAACCATGGGATCTGGTAGGTTTTAGTTATATCTGGTAACAGAAGACACTGTGTCAGACATTTCCTATCAGAGCAGGTTCTTACCTGTGGCTGGCCTGAAGCTGTTTGCGGTTCTGTGATTGTGAACAATTTCTCATGCACGAATAGCTGTGTGAATTGGGTGGAAGGATCACTATGCATTTCATTACAGCTTTTCTTTTTTTTTTTTTGCCGCGAAGTTGCAGGCTTGCACATAATGTATGGTAGGAACCCAACGATTCACAGTGGAGTACTCATAAGCCCTCTTTACATCAGTGACATTCCTGAACATTTTCACCACTATTAGAAGCGCTTTAGATGTCAACACCCTGTTCCCGACTTTGGCATGCATCACTGTGCTTGGCATTGACCCTGCCACCACTCTCTCTCCCTCTCTTTAAAGTATGAAATATAATCAGTCATCAACATGGACAGCCTTGGAGCTTTTCTGTCAAGTTTATTGTTAATCTGTTAAGTCTGGAGAACTTTCTGTTTTCAGAATTTCTGCATGAACCTTGTGACATTGATATGCAGTGAGAACATTGCCTATGGAGTAAAAAAAAATTATCAGTCCGTCTCTTCAACGACAGATCCTACCGGTTCACTGCCACAAAGGTTTTGGCATGAATATACCACATATTAGAACGGAGCAAAATAAAGAAGAAAAGGAGCGATAACAATAGCATGAAATTTGATGACAGCTAGTGAGAATGGGAATACCGTGGAGATGCTATGAATATTTTTGTCCAAGGTATACTGTCGGTCAGTCCCAAGATACATACACTCTCACAGCTAAAGCTTTGAAGTGGACCCAGTGTATACAGTATAGTTCCAGTTCTTTTATTTGAACCTGTAGCGGGGCTGAAGTCCACAGGTGAAATAATGTTCCAAGATAATATGTATCCTTCCCCCTGCTGAAGTCCACTGGTGAAATAAAGTTCCAAGATAATATATACCCTTCCATTTCCTTAAGTGTGTTCATAATGTATAAAGACTATTTATTCTTTGACTATCTTTTGTTGAGATCTTTGTTATATTGTGATATTCAGTCAAGTGTTTGTTGTTGTTGTTTTATGTACATATATCGCTGAGAAATGCCTGCTCACTGCTGGCATATGACTGAAACCCATGTAACATAAAAGCACCTTGCCAGTATATTATCTGTCATTCAAACCTGAAGATGTAAAAGTACACCTCTTGGAGAAGTGCAAGTGAAGTTAGATCCTTTTCTTCAAATCATAAGTAAAATATTAAAAACCTGAAGAGTGAAACACTACTGTGCACACACCATACAAATTTAAAACTTCAGTCCTCAACTCTAACATTTTTTTTATCATTACTTCTACTACTGAAGTTCTACTAATTTTGCATGTCCAGCATCAACCTGTGAGTCCTTCTAACTTGTGGTATTTAGCATGAGATTGTGTGTGTGTGTGTGTGTGTGTGTGTGTGTGTGTGTGTGGTATTGCTGATAATGCCATTACTTTTGAACCCCCTTCACCGTCCCTGTTTTGTGTGGCCAGTGCCTGCAGTTCAGAGCTAGAGTTTTCAAGTTTTCATGAGGCTACCAAAGAGAGAGGCGTCACTGTCGATGGTTCCCTCAGTTTTGTTGGTTGGTAGCTGTTCTGTATATGTCATGCCGAAGACTCCACGAAGTCTCATTAGTTGATCAGTGAAGTCAAGCATGGAGCCATTTAGGCAAGCTCTCATTTTTGGAAGATCAGGTCCTTCGATGATCCAACTGTCTGTTTTAACGTCGGTGTCAAGCAATGAAGGCTGATTAAGTGGAATGAATAGCTTTAAAGAGATGTGATACAACACGAAGTCTGTATGTTATTACCACGTCTGCATGTCTTGTATCCTTGATATTTCATGTTATGATAAAATTACTTGCCAGTTATTCACATGGTTCACTTTTCAGTACGGTGCCCACATTATGCATGTTTTTGTTATGAACAGAAGCCTGTGTGTGTTATTCTGTTTACTTTTAATACTTCTGCAAGGTATCCTGTCTTGATTTTTTTCTCTCTGCTTATCATGTTACTGTCTGCCACACACCTGTCCAGTGTAAACAAAATCAAAATGTCATTCACAAAATAAAAGTATTTCACAATGCAGGTGAGACTTTGCGTCTGTGAAGGGGTCTGAATGTTTTGTGTTTTTTGTCCACCTGTCTTTTCTTTTTCATCTGTTTCCGTTACTCCTGTCAAACAGATGAATATTTAGCAACACTTGTCGGCAATCATGGAAAAGAGCATCATAGCAGTTACTACAAAGAACATATTGTACTGTTCAGCTCGAACCAGATTTTCAAGAGAGAGCTAAACCAAACATGCGTATGACAAAGTTCAAGGTTCTCCTTGATAATGCTCCTGCTCACAAGTTGAAAAGTCATACAGGAGCACTAGGCAGAGAACATGGGATCATGCACTTAATTGATATTCTCTTGATCTTGCCCCCTGTGACTTTGTCCCGTTTCTCCACTGGAAATCTTGCAGGTTGCATAGACTGCCTTAGGAACTGCCATATTCCCATATTTCCACCATCAATCCAAAGCTTTCATTCCGTGTAGGAGACAACTACTTTAAGATGTATGGCAGTACAGGGATAATGTATATTTGGAAAAGCAATTCAGTTCATGTTGCCTATAGTCCAGCTGACTGCAAAGGCCTCATCAGACGGGGGTGCCACCTCGTGTTGAAGTCTAATCTCTACAAAGACCTATCACACACACACACACACACACACACACGCCTGGTTAAAACAGTTTAAAAAGAAACACATCAGATTTGTCTTGAAGTCTCTTCATAAAAACTTCATCCTCTTCAGAAAGACAAAAATCACATCAGGTGAGACATCTCTGAACAAGGTTTTCATGGAGTCTGCTGAAATGTGTTTATGTCTGACATCAAGTACATTTATCCCAACAGTCTGTAAGAACATTTATTTTTTGTGTTCTGTCTTGTGATTTGTTTGTCTGATTTGTTTTTTTTTTTTTTTTTTTTTTTTTTTTTTTAGCGGTTTTGCTATTAATTACATTTGAAATTTGTTTAGATTTCCGCCTGTAGTCGCCTCACTTTGCAACTAGATGTTTTTTTTTTTTTAGTTTTATGCATTACATGGAATGCATCAACAGACTTTCTTCACCTCTCTTAATAAATGAGCGGCATAGGAGTGGCCTGTGTGCAAATGGCACAAAACTTGATTCTTTACCACCACCAATAATACATGGTAAAAACTCTATCAGGTCTGGACAATTTGGAAGAGTTTGTCATCTGCTGGCAAGTTCTATTCCTCTTGCCACAGTCTTTGACAAAAATCTGAGTGTGAAGGATAGGAAAAAAAAAACTGCTCAACTGTTTATTTGAGGCACTCTTGGCAAGTTGATCAACAGTCTCCTTGCCTCGAATGCTGACATGACCAGGAACCCATGGAAGAACCAAATTGTAACGATCAGATGTCAGGGGGTTTTACAGCATTTTGAAAAGCAGTTTGAACTGAACTGGCAAAGTTAAAAGATCAGCTGCTTGTCAGAACCATTCTACATGATCGTCTGATTATACGAGATTGAGATGGTTCTTCTCCTCCATGTTGTTCTGATCCTGGTGTGTCTCGAATGTGCGCAGAGTGGTTGCTCACTCAACAAACTGTACAATCAAGACATGTAGCATGGGCACAAAAGACCGTGACTTGCATGAATTCTGAACGTCACTCATGAAGTTTAAGGAACTTAGGAAGACCCGTTTTAAATGCACTGCCTTGCCGTTGATACACAAGTACAAAGATGAGTGTGTGTGTGTGTCTGTGTGCATGCTCACTCACAAGCACGTGTGTGTGTGTGTGTGTGTGTGTGTGTGTGTGTATTCGTGTTTGTGTACGTGTGTGTGTGTGAGAGAGAGGAAGACAGAGACTGAGAGAGAGACAGAGACAGCGCATCTTCATGCATCTGTGTGTGTGTGTGTGTGCGCGCGTATGTGTGTGTATGTATGAGAGAGAGAGAGAGGATGTGTGTGTGCGTGAGAGAGACGGGGAGAGTACATGTGTGCGTGCATGTGTGTGTGTAAATAAGAGAGAAAGTTTTATTTGTGCATGTATGCGTGTGTTTGTGTATGTGCAATCTATGCAGATAAAGCATCTTTGTCGCACACGCATTTGCTTCACCAGACTGAGTATATTTTCAAAGGGGGGGACAACATGTACGCGCACAGCCAGGCAGAACACAAATGACTGACAAAAGACGATATAAGGGTAGCCATGTTGTCTTCTGCCCTCCCCCTACACCCCCGATATTTGAAGCCAAAAATATATGAAAAAAAATTATGGTAAAAGAGAGTCCGTCACTCCCCCACCTCACCCTCACTTTTACAAGAATTTTGATACCTCCCACTTCTCTCCCCTTCCCCAACTTTCCCGTTTTTAAGAACATTTCGATGAGTCCCGTTTTGTCCCTCCCCCCTCCGGCTTTTATGGCACTTCAGAGTTCAGTAGATGAGTCCCTCTCTCCACACACACACACACACAGAGACACACACGTGCACGCATATTTTCCTAAGCTTTTTATGAGAATTTGGGGGGAAAATGTGTCCCTTTCCCCCACTCTCCTTTCCCCTAAAGTTTGGAAGATGAATCGCTCCCCCTCCTCCTGCTTTTATTCAAACTTGGAGGTCTTCCATACTGGTTTTTTTTTTTGTTGTTACAGTTCAGTCATTTATAGGGACAAAGACAAGCTTAGTGTTGGTTGCTCAACCTGAAGTTGCTAGATTTTATTACAACGTTTTCAACTGATGTTGATATCTGTTTGATGGGTTGTTGTCATGTGAGAATCACTTTTTGAATGTACAGTGCAGAGCTGCTCGTTGTCTAACATCTTCGGTGATGGACAGACGTAAAAAAAAAGTCACTTTACTGAACTTTCTCATTCTGGAAAGCACAGATATATTTTGTGAGTGTTAGTGTAGATTGTATAGCTATTTATTGTCTAATATTGTCTATGATAGACCGTAAAATAAACCATTGAACTGAAACTTTCGTGATTTTTGAAAATCACTGAGCTATTTTAAGAGAGCAACAGAGAGAGAGAGAGAGAGAGACAGAGAGAGAGAGAGAGACACACACACACACACACACACACACACACACACACACACACACACACACACACAGTATTATTGCGCCTGTAAAAAATTTAAATGAATACATGAATAAACGTCTGGAGCAATCAGAAATAAAGGAAAGATATCATGGCACTGTCACAGCAACATAAACACATCTTGAATTCAAAATTAATTCTGTTTTTAAAGGCGAGTGCCGTGCTGAATTGTGAACTATTTACGCACATGAGCATCTCATATGCAGATGACCTATACATGCATGGGGATGGATCTGAAGTAGAAAGAAAAAAAAAATTGATAATGACGGCATGGTGTTGTATCCACTCGCGACGGATACCTGAAAAGGATGATAACTGCAGAATAAGGCTTTGGTTTAAGTACAGGACTTCAGTTGTATACATGTGTGTATGAAAAAAAAAGCACGTGACAACAGTAACTCTCTCCAGTACATGCACTCACCAAGAAATGAAATGATAAGGGAGCAAAAAAAAAAAAAAAAAGAAGAAAAGACAGTAGCCGACCATGGTGAAATGGATAGCATCACGACTCCCCGGCTGGGAGGTCATGGTTTTGATTGCCATCAGAGCCATTAATCCATGGATTTTTTTTGTTTGTTTTGTTTTGAACGACTGGCTACTGCCCAAGTGAGTTTCAGCTACTCAATGCGTCTTTGAGAGTTGCTCAAAGTTCCTGACGAACACTGCAGGTGTCCATATCTCTCAGCTTGGCTGATGCCAGGATATATTATGAAGCAAGTGTAGAGCAGAGCCTGCATATGCAGTCTCAGACCACAATGAAAATCAGTAGCAATATTTTTCACCATCCCCATCAATCAGCATAAAAAAAAAACAACCAAAAAAGTCTCAAATCCTGTGGCCCTTCATACTCTGATTTCATGATGGCTCAAGTTTCGATTTCTTCTCCACATCCATCTTGGCCATAGTGAGGTTCTGTCAGGGTCACTGGTATCTGCAAATTCATGGGGCGACTGTCTTGGACAGATGTGGTGGCGCCCCACCCAGAGGGAGAGCTCCACTCACACTGTGACTAAGCAATTATTTCATCAGAAGGGGGCTTGGTAGGTGGTATTCTGCACATGTTGACTCAGAACAGGCGTCATGCAAAAACGCTGAAGTGACAGCCACAGCGCAGGGTCTGCTCTGGTGGGTTGCCTTGTGACGACCTGACATTGACTGCTCCCTGTGGATTGTTGACTGGGGCTGTGATAGGACAAGCAGGGCTGTATCTGTGGATGAGGGGTGTGGTGTGTGTGTGTGTGTGTGTGAAAACAAGCAGCATGGGTGGATGGGGGTGGAACAAGCAGCATGGGTGGATGGGGGGGTGGAAACAAGCAGCATGGGTGGATCGGGGGGTGGGAAACAAGCAGTATGGGTGGATGGGGGGTGGGAACAAGCAGCATGGGTGTGGGGGGGGGTGGGAACAAGCAGCATGGGTGGATGGGGGGTGGGAACAAGCAGCATGGGTGGATGGGGGGTGGGAACAAGCAGCATGGGTGGATCGGGGGGTGGGAAACAAGCAGCATGGGTGGATGGGGGGTGGGAACAAGCAGCGCAATGCCACTGAAGTAGCACAGCAGATTTATATAACACAGAAAAGGAGGAGGAATTAGACATTGGATGATGAAACACACACACACACACACACACACACACACACACACACACAACACACACACACACACACACACACACACACACACACACACACACACACACACACACACACACACACACACACACACACACACACACACACCAATACACAAAGCAAGGAAGAACAAAGAAAATGTCTCCATCACAGATATGAAACGCAATGATGTATAAAGTATGTGACATAGGATCTCAAGTCACAATGGGAAGAAACTGACTCATCTGTCACAATATGAAACATGTAGCTCTAGATGCCCATTTCTAAACTCTGGGCCAGAAATCTGGCTGATAAAAATCAGAACACTGCATTTCTGGCCCTGCCAAATTTTGTGCCCTTCAATTCAAGCCTGGGCATTCCCTGGCACTTCCGGCTCTGTGTGTTTTCTGTTGTCACTTCAATTGACCAGAAGTCAGCTGTCTACACTAGCCTTATTCGTCATTTCACAATGAATGAGTAAAACGAGGTCCTAAGAGGGACAACTCTACATTTTCTTTTTCTTTTCTTTTTTTTTTTTTGAGTGGCATCACCGATAGTTGCAGAAATGCTTTGAATCATTTCAAGGCCACATTTTCCTGACTTTGCAAGGATTTTTTAAAACAATAGAAAAATGGTTGACTTGTCCATAGCAAAAAGTGATCCCTGTTTGGATCGGTCAATATTTGATTTAATCCTTATCAGGACCACCTTACCTTTTGCATTTTCTGCTCTGAGCGCCATAGTTTGATATGTTGGCAGATAAGGCCTTAAAAATGTCAAAGATTTTAGTGAGAACAAAAACATTTCAGGTGCAAATGCAGCATGAAAAATGTGGGGGCATTATCTTGTCTTGAAGAGTGTCATGATCCAGGAATCAAGAACACATCTGGAGAAGGGAGACTGCGCATGTTGCCTGTGGCTGAAGTCCGCCCCCCCCCCCCCCCCCCCCCTCCCCGATCACCTCCATCTGCTCTGGACAGACAGACAGATAGACACACCTCCCTTTGCCCTGGATTTATAATTTTATAATTGAAACACACACACACACACACACACACACACACACACACACACACACACACACACACCCTCCACCCTAGAACACACACACACAAACCTAGACTACAAACAACTGAAAGACACACACACAAAACCTTCCTTCTCTCTCTTCTTTTGTGCTTGTACTTTTTCTGCCTGGAAAATTTTGCAAGTTGGTTTTCGGGCCTGGAAAAATTTGAGATCAAGTTTTCATCCCTTTTCCGATCTGGTCACATAAATCCCAACGCAAGGCTTAACTGGCGACAGGGCCAATTTCTCCAGTCACAACTAACAAAAAGCAACCACTGCCAAGATTATGATTTTTACAGCCAGCTCCCTGTCCTTGCTTGAGCATTACAGTGATTCAGAGCACACAGACACACCCACCGTGAAGTCAGGCAGCATGGATTGGTTTATCAATGAGGGCACAGTTGCCAAGTACTTCTTCACACATATATTTTGAAACGGTTGGTTTGTCAGTGAGGGCAAACTGTTGCCAAGTACTTCTTCATACATGTTTTTTGTATACGGCTGGTTTATCAATGAGGGCAAACAGTTGCCAAATACTTCTTCACACATGTATTTTAATATGGTTACTAATAAACTGCAAATCTGAAATGTCACATTTGGTGTTTCAATAATTTTCATGTTTTTTGGTAAGCAAAGTTTTTTTCACAGTCAAAAAAAAAAAAATCTATCTGCTACATGTAAAAAAAAAAAAAAAATCCATCTGCTACATTGTTTGTTTCTCTTGTGTTTTTCATTTCTTTTTCCTTTATCTATGACAATGTCAGTTGGTTTGAGTGTTAAAGTAAACCAAGGCCTTTCTATCCAAACACTGATCACACTCCCTTCTTCCATTTCCAAGCCATTCACTTACTGATTCCACTGGGTCAGGGGGGGTTCACCACGCTCTCCAACACATGGTTCTCCTTTTCTTCCAGGAGACAGGTGCACACCACATTTCTGGGACCTGAGATCACAGCTGCTGCAGGATGACAGTTCAAATCCACACAGCTCTGTAAGCCGGATGACAGTTCAAATCCACACAGCTCTGTAAGCCGGATGACAGTTCAGATCCACACATTCCTGTAAGTCGCCACACGTGCGGCCAAAGTCAGGGGGGAAACCGCCGCACTCCAAGAACAAATCCTGATCAGCTTCACCTGCTGCTGGCAGTGCTGAGTGGTACCATTCCTTCAACCTCAACAACACCCAGGTGAGGTTTTGAAGGAAGGCAAGATCCAGTCTTCACACTCCGCATGCTGCGTAAAGTACCGTTGTCAGCGTCTCCAATGATGATGAATGAAGAGAGAAGACATCCCATGCCTGCCTTCCAATCACTAGCAAGGGTTGAAGGATACACTTCCCTGAGATGTGTGTATGATGAGGAAGACAGCTTGAGAGAGAGGAAGGTAGACACGCACTTCTCTGCGATGCGTGTATGAGAAAGACAGCTTGAGAGAGAGGAAGGTAGACACGCACTTCTCCGCGATGCGTGTATGAGGAAGACAGCTTGAGAAGAAGGAAGACAGACACACATTTCTCTCACATGTGTGTATGAGAAAGACGAGAGAGAGAGAGAGAGAGAGAGAGAGAGAGAGAGAGAGAGAGAGAGAGAGAGAGAGATTCCAATTAATTAAAGCACTCTCCAACCAAGGTCTGTCTGGGATTGCCTCTTTAAAGAATGTACTATGGAGACTGTTTGACATCAATTTAATTTCATTGCACAAAGTACTGTGAAATATTTTGATACCCTTAATATTCCATTTCTGTCATACATTTCAAAACTGTAAAATCAATGCAACTTAATTCAGTGAACTGATAAAACTTGGATAAAGCCATATAAATTTTTCAATTATCTGCAGGTGCCTGGTGTATTTATTTATCTAAGAATGGTTTTTTTTTTCTTTTTTTTGGATATTGTCTGCTGGAAACTGACTGACTGGGTTGACGTTATACCTGTGCCTATGTGTGCACCTGGATTTGTTTACCTCCTGTTTGATTAAACTGTGTAATGTGCTCAACTCTGTTCATTTCAGTTTGCTTTAACTGTATTCTCTGCACCCTGAAAAGGGCAGAATGATCTTTCTTTGTCTCTCACTCTTGTTATTGGGTTCTTTATCTGAATGCGTGATGATGTTTTATTGGTGAATTTCCTCTTGGTTGCTGCATGTCTCAAAATTACCTGTTTTTTTCTCTTTTGATCTCTGCTGCTCATTTCAAAGATTTCTTTTGTCTTAATAGCTGGATTGAATATCAACAACCAAAAAAAAAAAAAAAAAAAAGGAAAACGCCTTCCCTATATACTCTTTGAATTGCATCTAACCCATCGCCAGTGAACTTGTTTGTGCATAGATGCTGCTCCACAGGTGCACACGTGAACTGGTTTGTGGGTCATTTGTCCTTTATTTGCATGTGTGACAACAGAATTTTACTTCTGACGAATGTGCACAGACACGGAGCATTTTCCAGGAATCCAAGTCCCATAAAAGGACCCTCCAAGCCACACCTCCCCCCCCCCCCCCCTCGTCCTCCATCACTTCCTCCCAGCAGTTGTCAGGGGAGGGCACTCTACCAGTGGAAGATGTCCAGGATGGACTGTGTGTCAAACTGGAAGTTCAGCATGGCCTTGGAATGAAACTCGTCCAGACGAAGTGTGTGGGGTCCAGCACGAACGTGTCCTGCGGGGCTGCTGCTGCCTGCGACACAGAGGTCATGACGCCACTCAGTTTTCCTGGTCCGTCACTACTAGGCATAATGGTAATCTTTTAACACTAACGACAGTGAAAATTATATCAACACCACTGTCATGCTATGAATGGCAAGAAATGTACGACATAACAAAAGTTGGAGTGCCAGTTTTGTACAGTAAATCTTTGTAGACTGGCAATGCTTTCAACACTAAACAAAAGCTGTCAAAGAATTCACGGCTCCCCTGGACGTTTTGCACACCACGACTCTGAAGTACCCTTTGAAATCCGCTTCAGGCATCCACCAACCCTTTCCTGTTGAAAGGTTGCAGTCATTGGTGTCAGCTCTGTGCAAACAGCCATAGCAGATCTGGATTCTTCCAATGCCCAGCTTGCACCAAATTTTGAGGAGATAACTGACTGCTCATTCTTCGTTTTCAATGTCCTGAATGTTGTTTATCTTGCCTGAGGAATACCTGAGAGGTCGAAACGTGTCATGTTTTGTCTGGTAATTTGTTTGTGCACACCAACTGGCGGACTTAGTTTAAATTTCGTTTCAGATCTGGATTTGTCCAGTCAGGGTGAAATGGACTGAGATGCCTTTTACTTCTTCACACAGCCAAACACACATGGCCCTGCACCTCATCCATGACTATGAAAACAGAATGCCCTAGCCAAGTGACAAGCCAGACTTCTGGATGAAAGTTATGGATGTTGAATACATGGCTGACAAGCAGATGAAATGATTCTGATGCTCACTGATGGCCCTTGATGATTGTAATCTCTGGGAGTCAGGTGATCATCATTTGAAAACAACAACCAGTGACAGTCCTGGAATCCATCTCATCCTGAAGTATTTCCGGCACGTGTGTGCGCATGAACACACACACACACACACACACACACACACACACACACACACACACACACACACACGCAAAATCTAAAGAGACTTGCAGAGGTCAGTTATCAAAGACTGAGGACCAGCTGTAGTTTGTTTAAATCTCATCAGAAGACTATCGTCACTGTGAAATCATTCAAAAGCATTAGCTACTATAACTGCGGGATTCTTCGACAGGAATCAGCACTTGTAACAGGAGATTCTTCAACAGGGATTAACAGTTACCACTGTGGGATTCTTCAACAGGGATTGGCAGTCTCTCTGTGGGATTCTTCAACAGGGATTGGCAGTCCTCACTGTGGGATTCTTTGACAGGGATTGGCAGTCCTCACTGTGGGATTCTTTGACAGGGGATTGGCAGTTACCACTGTGGGATTCTTTGACAGGGATTGGCAGTCCTCACTGTGGGATTCTTTGACAGGGATTGGCAGTCCTCACTGTGGGATTCTTTGACAGGGATTGGCAGTCCTCACTGTGGGATTCTTCAACAGGGATTGGCAGTTACCACTGTGGGATTCTTTGACAGGGATTGGCAGTCCTCACTGTGGGATTCTTTGACAGGGATTGGCAGTCCTCACTGTGGGATTCTTTGACAGGGATTGGCAGTCCTCATTGTGGGATTCTTCAACAGGGATTGGCAGTTACCACTGTGGGATTCTTTGACAGGGATTGGCAGTCCTCACTGTGGGATTCTTCAACAGGGATTGGCAGATACCACTGTGGGATTCTTCAACAGGAATTGGCAGTCCTCACTGTGGGATTCTTTGACAGGGATTGGCAGTCCTCACAGTGGGATTCTTCAACAGGGATTGGCAGTCCTCACTGTGGGATTCTTAAAACAGGGATTGGCAGTTACCCCTATGGCATTCTTCAAACAGCGATCAGCTCTGCTCCCCCAAATCACAAGGGAAAACTAGAAGCAATCACTTGTCTCCCCCATCCAATGACGGTGACAAAGAGCACAGAAACAAAGTGAACTGACAAAGGGAAGAGACATTTTCCCATGAACTGACAAAGGGAAGAGACATTTTCCCACAGTCCTCTCTTCTGATCCTTACCTTTATCGGGAGCGGCGCCCTCTCCGTTCTGTTGTTTGCTGCTCTCCTCCTTTGTCTGCCGACACACCACATCACACCATCACACAACAGCCATTCATTTTTGAGCTCCCTTTGACTCGACACGCAAAACACACAACAGCAGAAAGCAAGACAAGGAACACATGTATGGACAAGGTTACTGATGAACATCTAACCATGCTCTCACACACCCTCCCTCCCCTTGTCTCACAAAGGTCCACAGATGGCTACACACACAGCTACACTGTAGTACATTGATCACACTGTGGACACAAAGGTCCGCAGATGGCTACAACACAGCTACACTGCAGTACATCGATCACACTGTGGACACAAAGGTCCACAGATGGCTGTAACACAGGTACACTGCAGTACATTGATCACACTGTGGACACAAAGGTCCACAGATGACTACAACACAGCTACACTGTTGTACATTGATCACACTGTGGACACAAAGGTCCACAGATGGCTACAACACAGCTACACTGTTGTACATTGATCACACTGTGGACACAAAGGTCCACAGATGGCTACAACACAACTACACTGCAGTACATGATCACACTGTGGACACAAAGGTCCACAGATGGCTACAACACAGCTACACTGCAGTACATCGATCACACTGTGGACACAAAGGTCCACAGATGGCTACAACACAGCTACACGGCAGTACACTGATCATACTGTGGACACAAAGGTCCACAGATGACTACAACACAGGTACACTGTAGTACATTGATCACAGTGCGGACACAAAGGTCCACAGATGGCTACAATACAGCTACACACAGCACACACATTAATCACACTGTGAACACAAAGGTCCTCAGATGGCTGTAACACAGGTACACTGTAGTACATCAATCACACTGTGGACACAAAGGTCCATAGATGGCTACAACATAGCAGCCAGCCTTCTGAAGTCACAATTGTGTGGTACAATGGCTAAGCTGTCACTTCTGTGGGAAATGCCTGCATTTCACAAAGTAACTTAGTTTAAAAAAAAAAAAAAGAAAAGAAAAGAAAAAAGAAAACACCTATGTTTTTAAAACAGAATTAAACACTTTGACTTCACTCTAGGAAGAATTGGTTAGCGCTCTGTTGATATTTATCACTTGTAATATCTGAAGATGGCATATTTGTTCAAAATGTACTTGTCTGTTCTGTATTGTGGATCAAATAAGCATTACTTCGCATCTTGTTCTGTGTTCGCGTATATTTAGACTTGAGTTTCAAAAGTTCAGTTCAAGTTTTGTTTATTTTTTTCTCATGCTCTAAAAAAAAAAAATGTGATGGTTAATGAACTGCTACACAGAAAAATGTGGCAGTTTCATGGTTCAAGGGCCACTGATAACTTTAGCTCTTATCAAGGAAACCTCTGCGTGCTGACATTGTCAAAGGTGATGACCGACTCACACATCCCAGCAACAAACACCCTACACACCCTCAGACACACCCTACACACCACTCACCAGGATCTTGACAGGTTTCTCCGAATGTCCGCTCCCAGATGCCGCTTCGCCGAACTGCTCTCCCAAATTCTTGGCCACCTGGCTCTGACGGCTGTTGCGACCTTGACCTTCTCTGCAAGCAGAGGCGTCCCCGTCAGGTCCCGGGGCCCCCTGCCTCCTCTGGATGTCCTTGCCCTTGCCACGGCGTCGACCTTTGGCGGTGAACTGGGAGGCGGGCATGGCTTGCTGTTCGTCCCCGTCCTGCTGGTCTTCGATCCACTTCCGCAGAGGTCTGTCACACAGGGGAGTGTCATGCTTCTTCTCACCGACACACCGGACTGAGGATTTAAGATCCCATGGCCCGAAGGTCAAAGGGGGCCAGCATAGTCGGTAGAGATTCAATGTAGGTACGACATTATGGAAGGCACGGGCCATCCCTCTCCTTCTACAGCCTTTACCTTCCCTGAACTCAATCACATACCCACTTACAGCTGGGTGAATACAAAGGGTTTCCTATCCATGAACAAATCTGACTACTTGATTGGTTAGAAACTCACCACTATCAGATCCTCTCTTCTCCTCTTCTATGCGTACACAGGCTGATACTCCTGCGGACACTCCCTGTATAGACAGGCAGTGGAGTTTTGTGTGTATGACCGTTTTTTATCCCGCCATTAAGGCAGCCATACTCCATCTTCGTAGAAACTGTCAGGTCCGAAAGCAAATGCTCTTACCATCTGACTCCCAGTCTCCCTGCCTTCATTATTATCATCATCGTCATCATCATTATCATCGTTGTCATCATCATTATCATCATCATCATCATCATCATCATTATCATCGTCATCATCATCATAGTGGTCTTCATAGAAACTGTCAGGACCGACAGCAAATGCTCATACCATCTGACTCCCAGTCTCCCTGCCAAAAGGAAAAAAAGAAAGGCACTTCAAAGTTGATGATACTGTCAGCTAAGTCAGAAGGCAGACTTAGCTGACAGTATCATCAACTTTGAAGTGCCCTTCTTTTTTCCTTTTGGAATTTACAAAACACATAAACACCAGACAAGTTTTCCACAGTGCCTGATACACCTATGAGGTATCATTTTAAAACTTTTAGCAAAATTAATGCTATACAAAACAAAATAAAAATCCCTGAAACACTGAAAGTCCAAATCATCTTGAAAATTTTCACTGAACTGTGGCATGTTGCCATAAAGGTGATTGTGGGTCGGAGAAAGACAGCTATATCTAGTTGCTGCAACAAAGCACAAATCGGCTGTGGTTTCTTCTTTTTTTTTTTTTTTTTAACAGATTTTTTATGCATTTGATGACAACTAAATTTCACCAGATTATTTGTGTCAGATGTTCAAAGTATGTAAAACATAACAGTAAATAAAAAAATCAGCAGAGTTTCTTTCACAGTCATTATTTTGTTAGAATAAAACGCAAACTGCTAGGTGAAGCTCCGTTTGTCACAGTCTCATAAGCATACACAACACACACATACATACACCCTTGTCTAAACAGCCAATGAAGAAGACCAGGTTACCTGACAAAGGGACTGACATTGAAGAAGTTGGTGGCCTCCAGGTCGGCTTGTTGTGGAGCCGTGTCGTTCTTGTGGACGGGGGGAGAGAATGGACTGGGATCCACTTGTGGGCCTGCACAGGATTTGCATTAAACCATCATCGTCATCATCATTATCATCATCATCATTATCATCGTCATCATCACCATAGTAGTGGTCATCTGATCATCATCATCATCATCACCATCACGTCATCATCATCATCATCATCATAGACATTTATGAACAAGAAGATAACATTTGGTCATGTAACAGTCATCTACTAGTATACTTAAAACATGACCACCGGTCTGCTGATTCAACAGCCCCCCCCCATTCCTTTTTCATCCCCCACTCCCTGACACCATGCGCACATCAAGCCATGCAAAATAATCGTCATAAACCTTTACATTAACCTGTCCTAGGCATTCATCTTCAGCTTTTATCATTACCTCCCTTCAGTTGCCTAATAAATCATAATGGCAGAAAGTTAAAAACTTGCAGAGTGATGCCCGCAATAAACTGCAGGAAAGGAGAAGCATGATTTGCACAGCTTACCATCGAACGAGTCAAGAAAGGCTTGTTTCTGCATGATTTGCCCAGCTTACCATCGAATGAGTCAAGAAAGGCTTGTTTCTGCATGATTTGCACAGCTTACCAGCAAACGAGTCAAGAAAGGCTTGTTTCTGCATGATTTGCACTGCTTACCATCGAATGAGTCAAGAAAGGCTTGTTTCTGCATGATTTGCACAGCGTACCATCAAACAGTCAAGAAAAGCTTGTTTCTGCATGATTTGCACAGCTTACCATCAAACGAGTCAAGAAAGGCTTGTTTCTGCATGATTTGCACGCCTTACCATCAAACGAATAAGAAAGGCTTGTTTCTGCATGATTTGCACAGCTTACCATCAAATGAATCAAGAAAGGTTTGTTTCTGCTTCTTCCAACCGTTGTTTGTGGCATCGCCAAAATGATGGGCACCCACCTTGATTTCTCGGCGAAGCTTGGCTTGGATGAGGGCATCGAATGGCACGTCAGGGATGATGTACAGTTTGTGGAAACGGTCCTGGATCCATTGCACTATGCCTCTGTCTTCACGGATCTTGTCGCTTACGTTCAAACCTGTCTCTTCCTCAATCTGTGAGTGATTAACAGCAATCAGCATCTGGATTTCCTTATCTAATTTTCTTTTTTGCAATTATTTTCTAACTTTATTTTACATATTCTATAACCTTATTTACGGCTTGTCAGTGTCTACCTGGTCTATTCCTTATTTATTCCACATGGTGATCAAAATGACAAATGGATTTGCTTCCAGGCAGTTCTCTCTCACTTTGAATGGATGGCACACTTTTGCGTTATTTCGTTTACCACTGAAACTGACTTTAACCGCATTTTTTCATACAGCTATCCAACATTTCCCTCCTTTCCTAAAGATAGCAATAAGCACAGATGCAACCACACACACACACACACACACAACACACACACACACACACACACACACACGCATGCCAGCTCACCAACACACATACAAGACTCATTATTATTCTGTAATGTTTTTTTTTCTCCTTCCTTATTTTTATTATTCCCTCCCCCCCCCCCCCCGAAAATATTCTGTAATGTTTTACACAGTTCCCACAACATTCTCTACCACACCCAAACACACTCACCTCCCTGGCGGCGCAGTTTATTCCGCTTTCTAAAATCTCTTTCTTCCCTTTGGGGAACCCCAGGACGTCTTGCTGCCATAGCCCTGCACCATCAACACCTGAAAACCATCGACCATGAAGTGACAGAACAAATGTTTATGCTTTTTACATCTACATCTGCAACAAACCATCAAACATGACAGTGATAAAAACAAACCAAAGCCCTATAACATCGACTCCTCAAAACCACTTGACCATGACACAGACAGAACAAACAAAAGCTTTGTACCATCAACACCTGAAAAAAAGTGCCCATGACTGTGACTGGACAAACCACACCACTGCACCATCAACACCTAAAAACCATGGGCCATGACAGTCGGAACAAAGGAAAGCTCTGTACCACCAATACCTAAAAACCATTGGCCGTGACACAGACCAAACAAATCAAAGCCCTGTAGCATCAATACCCCCAAAAAAACCATGTCAGTGGCAGAATGAATTCCCTCCATACACCCCATTTCACACACATGTGTAAATGATAATTCATTGACGAAAACATGATGAATTTATGCATGCATGCATACGTTATCCTGCGCTCACACACTTGCTCACATACACACGTAAATGCACGCGCACACACACACACTTCTCTCTCTGTCTCTGTCTGGCTCACTGTCTGTCTGTCCTGCTCTCTCTGTCTCTCTCTATCACACAGTGGGTGCACATCCACTTACATGCGTATAGTTGGGGGTCAGAATAATACCACCAAAGCAGGGGGTCAACCGTTTCTTCTCTTGCCAAGTCTGATACAGGGCGTCAAAGTTGTCCAGGGCGTAGCTGAGCTCTGTCAGATACGTCAACACTACAGCCAGGTCAAGGAATCTCCTGGTAAACCTCTAAGTTACACATCATCTCATATTCAAAGCAAAATAGCACAAAAGAGACTTTCCGTCAAGGTTGAATGACTTCTGGACGACCTGTCCTTCGAGTTAATTCATGGGTGAAATGATATGCAAAATGCTGTATAATTCTGAAAAAGGTATCCTTCAAGTAACACCAACAAAACACATGGATGGTGAGACCAAAGATGCTTGGTTTGATAAACCTTCAATTTCTTGGATTGTGACATGAAAATACAAATGACAAACTAATTTGAATGATTGGTTATATTTGCAGAGCTCTGGTTAACAATTTGATTTAATTGTAAAACATGTTAACATTTAACAAAGAAAGATACAGGATCCACCATTTGGTCTGTGTCAGCACTAAGGATCCGCCCCCACCCCCCACCCCCCATCCCTCCTCCAGATTGAAATGTGTCATTTCTGGGTCCATCTTCCATTGAAACTGCGTAAGCAGCTTTGATTAACCTTGTACATGGACAAACAACAAACAAACCAGCAGGCAAAACCATATCGATCTACGCAGAGGTACTGACAATAGCACTGGAGAGTGGGAAACCTCTGCAGTGTTGCATAACTCTCTCTTTCACTCGCTTGGTATGGTAAGTCTCCATTCCATGCCAAATCCTTGGTATTTTTCAACAGTTTCTCTGCTACAGCAATCACAAACGTTTTCTGTGATCAGATTCTGCAGGTTTCCTCACAAATTCACAGTCTCAAGGCATTAACTACATTCTGATATGGCATATTTTTGTGCGTAATCTTTTTATTTTATAATTGGCAGATTGTCATTACTCTAATCCATTAAAACATCTGAACCAATGTATTCAAACCATGAGGCCACTCCCTGCACAAATGGAGACAGGGTATACTACAATACAACAGCAATCAACACAGATTATACCACAATACAATAGCTCTCAGTATTGTGTCCATTTTGCTCCCTAAGACCACACCACTTAATCATTGCAGACACTGACCCCCCACAAACTACCCTGTCACTAACACCTGTGCATTGCTGTCAGGTTCTCCTACTGACAGACACATACAAACAAAAATAGATACGTGAACTACTAAGAGGCGCTCAGACCAGACACACAGACAGACAAATTCCATTTTCAATCTTCAAGGGCATTCACCTATGTTCACCGTGTGTCCAGCCTTGCTGGTGCAGAGAAAAAGGGACTGATTTCCAAGGATACTGTGCTTGCTGAAGGACTTGTGGTTACACTTTGGGGGTGGTGGTTTCATCTGAAGGCAGTAAAAATCCAAGTAGTGCCAGTGGGCATTCTCCAGAATGTCAAAGACTTGAATCTGATCCCACTTCTTCTCGCTGTTGATGATGAATCGACTGAAACAAAACATAAATATATTATGATAAATACAGGAGATGTGTTAAACAAAATCCAAATGAGATATTTTTGTATCAATGATTTTTCAATCAGAAAAAAGGAAAAAAAAAAAAAGATTTGCGGAAAACAAAATTTTGTAAAGCTGTCATTACAAACAATATGATTTTTGGCTTGGCAAATTCTAACGTTGGTTGTGTTGCTGTCCTGAAAAACTGTTGGTTGCATTTTCTATGCATGCTGTACTAGCAGTATTAATAGGACACTATTCATTTTGAGAAATTTGGAAAGGTAACTGCAGAATGATGTAATCAGACTTTTTTCTTTTTCTTTTTTTCAAAATTGCTTCATGATTCTAGAGTCAAAAGTGAGTTTGCATTAAGTTACAAACCAGAGCCTGGGTGCTGATCAAATGTACTTTTCTCTGCACTGTATTTTTCCTCAGTTTGTGAATACATCAACTAAACTATAAACAGACGCAAGTTTTGTGTCAGCATAATTGGACAACTATGTTCTGGTCTATAAATCACACAATAACAAAAGCATTCTTTAATCACTTGACATTCAAAAAAAGGTGAGACAAGAACATTTTATATGTTCAACTCAAATAGGAGACTGCAAACCAGCAGTGCCATTAGGAACTATTATAGCATAGTTTTACTGTATAGACAAACGGCTTGCAGGTCTGAAGCAGGGCTTGGATCCAGGAAAGACAATGCCAGTGAGCTTACCAAGCAGCTCCTGACTGGTTAGTGACTTCTGGTTTTTCCCTCCAAGAACAGTCTCATATTATCCTTTTCTCATGGACTCTGTTATTTGGGAACAATACCGCTTTAAGTTTCTGCTGCAGAAACCAGTTTGTGTTATGGTGGACAGTCAATACCTGTAGCTAACGGTCATGGTTGTAACATCAGACTGATGTCCTGCTTTCATTCACCTCTGAAAAGCAGAAAGTTTGAAGCAAAATTTTCATTTCACATTTCTAATGTGATTGCTGACGACAAAATGCAACGTTTACTGATAAAAATTGCCTCAGAATAACCAAAAATAAAAGTGTATCAACTTTAGATGTGACAAAAAATGATAAAGAATTGGGAAATCCTAACTAGAGTCAGCAAAATCAAAGTTCATGGTCTGTTTACTTTCAACACTGCAAACTTGTTTTCTCTGGGTGATAAAATGATCTTAAAATAAGCACCATGCATGTTCTAGGCTTCAAAGTTTGTCCTTGTTGCCTGTATCCAAGCATTGACATTTGACTGGTGGGGGAGTGGGGGGGGGGGGGGGGGAACCAACCTCTCATTCAGAGAGTTTTGAAATCAAGTCCAGTTTTGCTATGTCGTCAGAGGTTCCATCATAGTTTTTCTGTATCCCATGTTAAATTGTTGTTGTTGTTGATCCTCTGAAATGACAACCACAGTGTTGATTATGATGTTCCTAGTTAGAAAGTCTGCAAAAGACAAAAAAAACAAACACAAACAAACAAAACGGGGGAAACTGTCTAAGCCAAGTCTGGAGGTACTTGACATAAATGCTTCAAAGGTGTCAATAGTTTGGACTTTTTCTGCTTTTGGTCTTTTTGAATCAACATCTTTTTTTCTGTTTGTGGATGTACAGTTGAAAGATGCAAGTTTCAGCCATGTGAAGGACGGACTCTCAAGGGAAACACACACACACACACACACACACACACACACACACACACACACACACACACACACACACAGACATATATGACACACAAACAGAATGTAAAATCCTATAATTCCTGATTTGTTTAAATTCAACACTTAAAATGGCCAGGATAAGAAGTTCCTGGTGTCATACAGTACTGAAGCCATGACTGCATGTTTGTGTGCTGCAGGCATGCCTCACTATGGGATCCTGGACATGGTCTCAGAAATATTTCTTAAAAGATAAGACCAAAGTCTGCACAACTGCTACCTAGTGCATACCTCTGAGAGCGTAAGAGACAGGTACAGAGCATTTTTCAACAAAAAAAATTCACAGACACACACATCAGTCCTGCCTTTCTAATTGTGAACAACCAAATCATTGTGCTGTAAACTGAACGTTATCTCCTAATACTTGATGCTTCTCGTCGCCTTTTCGTGGTGTCCTGTTTGCATACATGTGGATTTCCAAAGTCACTCAGCGTGATTTATGTCCCCCAGCACAGCATACACATTGCATGTCTTTGTGGCAATCTTTCTCAGGCTCTGTTTGTTGTTGCTGTTGTTATAGCCTGGCTAAAAGACTCCAGGGATCATCTGAACAGCCGAAGCACTTGAACACTATGGTACAAATACGTCAGCTGGGGATGAGAATATTATGTGTGTGGCTGTTTTTTTGATTACCCTGCCACGTGGGCAGCCACACTCTGACTTCGAGGGAGACTGATAATGTTATGCTTGGTGCTTGTCACAACTGAGGACAATTCCCACATAACTATACAGAGCAATTTGATGTAGCCTTGGTGTTCTAGCCTATGTCAATTCGTCTGACACAGCCTTAAGCCAAGGCGATCAGGTTCAGTTTCATTGTGCTGCATTTTTTTTTTTTTTTTTATATCCTGTTCAGACCACTCCTCCTTCATGATTGCTTCCATGCAATCCCATTTTCAATGACTCTTGACACTGAAATCGCCAAAATTCTATTTCTGTTCACAACCAACTGCAATGCGATTTTGGTCTGGAAAGCTTCCCCAAACAAGTCATTTTCAATCTCAATATTTCTGAGGAAAAAGAAAAGGAAATACACGCATGTGGTGAAAAATTATCAACGGATTGTTCACCCACCCACTCCACTCCCCGATCAACTCCCCCGAAGAAGCAGACGATTACGATCATGGTGTTGATTACAATCATGTTGAAGCAGAAAACAATGCTAAATTTGGGTGAAAAACCACACCGATGATTTCTGCCACTGATCTAGGATTAAACCAGACATTTTGTACATGGAAAAATTAGTGTCCTGAGTCATGAATTTAAATCAAAATGAATATAATTTTTTGGCGTCTCATGAGCGAATTGATGTGTGGATCCAGCGGTTCAATCTGGATTCTAGACTAATATGTTTTCTTCATTAAAAAAAAAAAAAAAAAAAAAAAAAAAAAACCCAAGTACCTGCAAAGATCAGCCATAATATGAGTAGGTATATCAAGTTCTCCCTTCTTCTTTGCCTTCGCCATTTTGTTATATTATCTTTGTAAAATTCGGATAAAAACAACTGTCTTTGTCGCCAAGTTACCCCTTGCCCGTCTTCGTTTTGCGAGCGTTATTTCCCTTTGAGTAAGAGGGGGAAGAGGGAGGTGGAGGTGGAGGGAGGTATCATCGTTTTAGAGAAACTTAGTGAAAATAATCATCGGACTAAATACTGATGACAAATTAATTCACTCGTAATCGAAATTACAATATTACACTTTATAGTAATAATATGAGAGAGAGAGAGTATGGACCATGGTCCATGTAAAGAGAGAGAACTTTGTACTTAGTTTGCAGTAAGTAGGAAGTTTGTAGTAAGATTGTAGTAAGTAGAAATAACCGGGGACAAGGGAGGTCATTCCTCGCGATCAAATAACCGAAGTGAAAATGTTGCCTATAGTCAGAGTTAGTGCAAAATTCACGCACTTGCTTTTTGTCACTCCCAAAGAAAGTTTTGTCTCATTGCGGACATTGTCATTATCTGCAAGTCTTGACTACCGGAACAGACATCGAGGTCATGAGTTTGTGAGGTCTCCAGTCAATAGACGATGGTTAGCAGAAGATGAAGAACATCTTGATGCACTGGAGGATTTCATCAACCAGGATGGAAGTCAAGCATACGGAATACAGCTCCAACAGAAAACAGAAGAGTTGATACACAGGTTAGAATTCGAATGATGTGCATGTATAGTAGTAGAAAGAAACTCGTGGAGAGCGTGGCAGCAGAGAGTCCTCAGAAGAGAGCCCCCTTCAAGCGAGTGTTTCGGCCCTTATCTCCTGACACTCTAGGGGGGTTGGGCCACACCCGGTTCATGACTCCGGATGTCCCTTGCTGCCCCTTTTTTTTTTTCCCATCTTGGGATGAGCCATGACTGGATTCGAACCCATGCCCTTCTGGACATGCTCATTTCCACTTAATGACTCGCGCACTAACCACTGAGCCACAGGGACACCTGATATTTGTAGGAAAGTTAAGCCTTATGAAGTTCACTTTTGTCCTCCTTGACCAAATCCAACTTGAACACCTCTCTGCCACTTCTGCCATTGCTTTCAGGGCTTTGGTTTTTTCCCTCCCTGCAACTGAGAGCTGTTTCATGAGGGCTGTATGCAGACGTTCCCACAAACCCCCTAGCTCCAATTTCTGCAGTAAGGACTTTGACCTCCTCAGGCTGTTTGCCAGATCAGCATACTTTTCAGTCTTGTAGATCTGTGCTGCCTCCATTCTGTTCTCATATGGCACCGTGAGCTCGATCATGATCAGCTGTTTGGTTGACTGAGAGTGTAATACTATGTCTAGTCTCATGCCACTCTTGCTGATAATCTCTGGGTGACTATTCCATTCTGGGAGGTCTGCTGTGCACTCCCAGTCATCTGCTCTGTCCAGCAGATTCTGCCTGCATGTTCCGAGTGGCACTGTTGTTCTTGGCCATGATTCGCTACCTCCTGCCGTGAAGAATGTTGCGGGTGCTTTTGGAGTCCTGATTTTCCCTTTTGTGGTGTTGGTACTAGCCCAGACTACTTGTACAATCTCTTTGAGCACTTGGTTGTGCCTCCATGTGTACCTTCCTTGAGCCAGGGCTACTTTACATGAGCTTAGGACATGCTCCACTGTTTGTTTTTCATGGCAAAGGGGACATGAAGGATCGTCTGTTTTTCCCCACTTGACCAGGTTTGCATTTGAAGGCAGAAGGTCATATGCAGATCTGAGAATTAAGCTGATCCTGAGAGGGGCCATGTGCCAAATGTCATTCCAAGTGAGACTTCTTTGGAGTGCATTCTCCCACGTTGTCCATTGCCCTTGCTTAGTTGCTAGCTCTGCTGGACTGCTTTTTGGAGTCTTTGTTGGTCTTCTTCTTTTCTCATCTCCTGAATCATCATGTCTCTTTTGGCTTTTCCTTTGGCCTTTGACCACCATTCAGTTTTGGTCACCCCCAGTCCTTGTCTGTTGGTCTGTGTGTGTCCTGTTATTTCTCTGATCTTGAGACTTTCTTTTGCAGAATCCATCGCCTCTTGAACTTTCCATTTTCTGCCTGTCTTCAGCTGGGGCTTGATTGCTTCAACCACCTTGTCTCCTGAGTCCTCCAGCATGCTTTGAAGTCTGATCTTCCCTGCTTTATATTCCTCCAGGATGGATTTCAGTGGTAGTTTCAGCTTTGCTTGGCGACAGTATAGCGCTATGTCAGTCAGACAGGGTGGGACACCAAGCCATTTCCTTGTGAACTTGTTGATTTTGGATTCCATTGCCTCCACTATGCTGGTGCAGATGTCGTATATAATCAGAGGCCATAGGAGCTTTGGTATCAGCATGAACTGCAGACACCAGACCTTGTATTTGCCAGGGAGCCCACACTGGTCAATGGTCTCCAAGCCTTCTTCCGACATCTGTTTGGTTTCTTTTGCTCTTCGTGTGTCTTTCAGCGTATCATCATACCATCTTCCAAGGCTCTTGACTGGCTCTTCTGTTACTGTTGGATTGGTCTGGTTGGCAACACTGAAGACCACAGATTCGGCCACTTTCCTTTCCTCAGTGATAGACTCCGTGATTTCTTTGGCTTGAACTTCATTCTGGATGAGGCAACTATGTCGTCCAGCCTCTCCAGCATGTGACGTGTCTCGTCTTCTCTGGCTGAAATCACTGTAGTGTCATCCATGAAGGCCTTGAGAGGGGGCATCTTGTATCCATCGCCAAGGTCTTTTTGTCTTGCGTTGCTTGTTGCTGCTTTCAAGATGACTTCCATTGCCAACACGAACAGTATTGGGGAAATGGCACAGCCCATTGCAATGCCCACTTCCAAGTTGATCCAATCTGTTGTATACTCCTTGGTAGAGAAGCGCATTGAGAAGCCATTGAAGTACTTCTTGAGCATGTCGCGGATGTTCTTTGGCACATGGTACATCTTAAGAGCCAACTGTATCATCGCATGGGGTACAGATCCATATGCGTTTGCCAGGTCGAGCCACACTACGTCCAGGTCTCTCTTTTCTGTTTTTGCTCTTTGGATTGCGTCCCAGATCATTGTGGCGTGTTCTACACAGCCAGCCATGCCTGGAATGCCACCTTTCCGGACTGACACATCCAAGTACTTGTTTTCCATGAGGTACTTGGTCAGCCTTGCTGCCATGACAGAGAAGAAGATTTTCCCTTTGACGTTCAGTAGTGATATTGGCCTGAACTGGCTGATGTCACTTGAGTTTTGCTCTTTGGGGATGTACACACCATCTGCGGTCATCCACTGCCGCTGATCTTCTGATTTCTCCAAGCTGATCGCAGCAGCCTGTGGAGCCACTCCAGCACCTTGGACATTTCTTGTACAGCTGGTAAGGCATTCCGTTTGGCCCTGGTGATGATTTGGCTCTGGCTTTGTCGACCACCTTCTTGATTTCCGCCAACGTTGGGCTTGTCATTGAATGTTCCTCAGGGTTGGTTGGCCACACCAGACCTTGAATGTCGAGTGGTGCTTTGCTCTGTGAGTCAGAGTATGTTTTTCTCAGATGCTGCTCAAAAACTTCTTTGTCCACACTTAGGGTCCCAGATTTTGGCTGCTCGAACAGAGTTCTGGCAAACTGGAAGGGGTCTCTGAAGAAACGCTCTTGTGTCTTCTTCTTTTTGCTTTTCCTCTTCCTCGCAGATTCCGCTTTGCTGAGGGCGCTGTGTTTTGCTTTCAGGTCTTCCCAGAGTTTTTCCAAGCCTTGTTTTTCAGCTGGCAGAGCAGTCTTCATTTGCTTCTTGAGGTTTTTCTTTTGACCCTGATCTTGTCCATCTCTTCTTGGCGTCTGGATTTCTTTGGAGGTGTGTTGTTTTCTCTTTGGGTAGTTTTGCTCCATAGGCGTCTCTACATGTGGCATACACAATGTCCCCATATGTGGCTAGTTTGTGTTCCAGAGTGCTTTTCCCTATCAGTGCATCGAGTCTTTGGACGATTTTTGCATCCAGTTTCTCCCAATCTTCAGTCTCATTTGCTCGTGGCAGGTTGAGTTTCAGGCGCCTGGCATCGAGGGGGGCCTGTGCAAATTCCTCATCCGAACCAACAGCGTGGATGTCCTTGGCACTGTGGTTTAAATCCTGGCCTTGGTCTTCCGACGTCTTATCTGCTGATGCAGTGCGCTGCTGCTCATTCAGATGAGTCTTCACACATCCCATCTTTGTTCTGTGGATCTTCATACCACGGGTGGTAGCGAAACGCTTTCCACAGACACATGGATATTCCATTTGGTCCATGTTCGTAGTCCGTTTGGGATGTATACAAGTAACGATCAATTAAAGCAAGTTGTGTTTGAATTTAAGGGAAGAATAATGTCATTGCTATGAATGTTACAAAAGAGAGACCCAGTTTGTGTCGGAAAACCCAACATGATAGTTCAAACTTTGTGAATTGCACTAGTACTAGGGTGGTTAGTGCCCTTAAATGCTCTGGGTTAAGGGTGCTATTGTCTTTAAGAGCCTGACTAGTCAAATAATTTCAATATCTGATGATTTTAAATGGCTAAAAGTAGCATACGCACGCACGCACGCACGCACGCACGCACACACACACACACACACAGTGAACACACACTAAAAGCTGAATATCAAATGGTAATCTTTTCACTAAAAGCTGAATATCAAATGGTAATCTTTTCCTTAGTTTAAAATGATTATGGAAACGTCCTTGATCAATCATTGTGATTGATTTTGACACTTCTTTGACCAGTTCTTTGTTTACATCTTATTCTTACAGAGGATTACGGCAACGAGAAAGAAAAGTGAAGAAAAGGATTATGGAGAGGAAGTACTTCAAAAAGCCACAAGAGGTCAATCTGCTGACTTGGAACGCCAAGCAGCAGATTCGATATCTCCATCAGGAATTTCCAGAGGAATGGACTCCAGAGCAACTGGCAGAAAGTTTTCCCATCAGTCTCGAAGGAGTCCACCGACTGCTGAAAAATTCCTACACACCAAGGTAAGCAGGTTCTGTCAGCCATGTTGGTCATCAGCCATGTTGGTGGTAAAGTGTGTGTGTGTGTGTGTGTGTGTGTGTGTGTGTGTGTGTGTGTGTGTGTGTGTGTGTGTGTGTGTGTGTGTTGAGATAGAGATAGATAGAGAGAGAGAGAGAGAGAGAGAGAGGGAGAGAAATCTTCTTACAAATGAAAGCATACTTGTCAACATTTGTAGTAGTAGCACTAGCAGTAAATTTAGTGACTGGCTTTTAAAGCCTAAGCCACATCTGTACGCCCCATTGTCTATTACTTATTGAGAGTTTGAGATTTGTATGGTGCGCTTCGATTATCAGTTAATCATCAAAATAAAAACTGAAGTCTGTAGACGTGCCCAGGTTTTGTTTTTTTTTTAATGTGTGAATCATGAATGAGTTTTAATCAATGTGTTTGTGATTTTTTTCAATGTGTTAACTGATGGGCTATGACATCAGCTGAGTTCCGGTCATCTGCGATCATGCCAGTCTGTATGAACTGTTAAAAAGCACACACAAAGGAATGGAAAGTTGATTAGTTAGTTCAAGTCCCATTCAAGTCTTCAAGTTCAAGGAGGAAGACCATCTGATTTTTTGTGTGTGATTTATTCGGAATTCACATGATAAGCTTTTTCTTCTTCACTGCCCCTGAAGTGACCATCACATCTGGAATAAAAATGCTATTTGAAAAGGAACAGCATTTCAGATGCGGCAAATTAAATACATTTCCTATGAAAAAAAACACAAGTTTGAGGGGGAAAAAAAGTCTCAGCATTTGATATGGCAAAACTTCTTTAATCATCACTGACACCAGGCAATGTACCAATTTCTTCTTTTGTTTTTGTTCTCTCCTGAACACACTTCCAAAGAAAAAAGTTCAAGTTACTCTTGCAGTCTCAAGCAATTTTCTTTTTGTAGGTTCTTTTGGCCTTGCTGCCATGTTGTATTTCTTTCTAATCTTACACAGTACTGTAGGTACTTATGCCCATTCTTAGTCTTTAAAAAGAGGTCCCTTGTAATGGTGTATGCTGTTTTTATTCATTATTAGTTTCAGTGCTTGTTTTGGTCATCCATGGTGTTTTTGTTTCTGTTTTGAATACATTTCACAGTTTAAGGTGCAAAGTTAGGCGACTGCAGGTGGAAATCTAAACAAATTAAGTCCTATATATATATCTGCCAAACATGAACAAATGAATCACAAGACAAATCATGATGCGCTTCAACCTCTTAGGTCTTCTTCAGACAAGGTAAACGAGACTCAGAACAATGAAAATGAAGAATGAGCAATTACTTCCCACATCTAAAAGATTCAAATTCATCGCCCATCTTGCACCGAGCTGATTGGGCAAGTGATTTCTCAATCTTAATTTTCGTTGTCCTGAGTCAGTGTTGTTTCTCTTGCCCGAGGAAGACCAAAAGACCTAGGAGGTCGAAACGTATCATGTTTTGTCTTGTGATTTGTTCATGTTTGGCGGATATAGTACTTAAACTTTTTAAGATTTCAGTTTTAGTTTGAACTGATAATCAGCTCACTTATTAACTACTTTAATTTGTCGCAGGAATTGTTTACACTGTCACAGATAGGATGCAGATAGTTATCCAATTTAATGTATTTAGGGACTTCTTTATGCTTGCATTTGATCACCTTTCTACTCATACTTGAATACCTACCAGAATCTGTAACAGTCCACATTTTCTTTTTCTTTTTTGCAGTATGTAGTTGGAATATTGAAATATCATAGACCACGGTCACTTTTCCAAGTAGGTCACAATGAACAACACAGGATTCCAGACTTTCACTGTCTACTTTAGTCTAGTAATACTAATAGTATGTTGGACTTTTCACCTAGTCTCTGTCTTGTTACGCACTATAGGTATAAAAAACATGTCTCAAAGACATTCAATGTGTTCATTATCTTTTTTCATGGTCCACTATCCTTTCCAGGCAAAATTCGGATAGGTTAAGTCCCCCCAATGTATATGTGCTATGTCATGTTTGGTTATTTGTTTGACTTTAAAATTTGGCAGTTTTATGTTCTCTTTGCTGGAAATGGGGTTCTTGTACATATGACCAGTTGAGACGGTTTCATTATTTGTATATTTCAAGCATTTGAACTTGCACCAGACGCTTTCCTCGAACTGCGTTTCATCAAAATCTCTTCACCATGACCGAGTTGCATTAGGAGAGTTCCAAATATTGCCACACTTGTTTTGGAGGTTTCATACCTGCATAGATTGTACCTGTAAATTAATCTGATGTTGTAATGATTTAGGAAAAAAACCCATTTGTATAAAGGTCTTTTTACACCTGTTTGTTCTTTCTTTTTTCCTCAGCCCATGCTTTAAAATGTTCATGTGCTCTTTTGGAGTGTTGTCAGCATATAGATATTTTTTGACTGTTGCTTTGAATTTCATTCAGTTTTGAGGCCTTTTGTACCACTTTTTTCTTGTTTTGGTTTCATTGTCAACAGTCAGCTTCTGCAACCTTGGCCTGGTCCGTAGTCCTTCTCTCCCTTGATGCACAGGCTCACTTTGTTCCCCTTTGACAAAACTTTAATTTTACACAAGTTTTTTTTTTTGTTGTTGTTGTTTTTTGTTTTGCATGCTCCAAGTCATCATACCTTTTTTTTTTCATGCACTGAAGATTTGAATCTCTCTCCTTTAAGTTTATTATCAGTGTGTTCTTTCTCTGTTCTTTTTCTCTCTTGTCCATTGGTGAGACCAGTCAAATTCCTGTTTACCATTTTTTTTCAGTCTTTGCTTCCAGTGGATCTCTCCTTTAAGTGTATTATCACTAACTTTTTTTTTTTAAATATCATCAGTGCATGCTTTCTCCGTTCTTTTTCTCTCTTTCCATTGCTCTGCCTATTTCATATCTACCATTTTTTCTACCTTTGTTTCAAGTAGATCTCTCTTTATTAAGTTTATCATCAGTCACAGTGCGTTCTTTCTCTGTTCTTTTTTTCTCTCTCCTCTCCATTGCTCGGCCTATTTCGTATCTAGACTATTTTTTTTTTACTGTCTTTGCTTCCAGTGGATCTCTCTTTTAAGTTTGTTACAGTGTGTTCTCTCTCCGAGTCTTTTTCTCTCTCCTCCTTTGCTTCGCCAATTTTTGTTACGTACCATTTTTCTGTCTTTGCTTCTAGTGTGTCCACATCTTGTAACGGTTATTATACACCTGTTGGTTAAAATACACTTGGAGTGTTTGTCATAAAAAGTGTGTGTGTGAGAGAGAGAGAGAGAGAGAGAGATTCTTTAAGAGAGAGAGAGAGAGAGAGATGGTGTGTGCATGTTTGTGTGACTGTGTTTATTCGCGAGTTTTTACACATTTGTTGTTAAAGCTTCTTTTGTTTTTTGTTGTAGACCAATTACTGAATTAGTTTTGTCAGTGATGTTACTCTTTAGTAAAAATATGACCAAAATCGTGTTGAGTGTATGGAGATCTTTTCACTTTTGTCCAGAGAGAATACTAACCAATTGTTGTGGAGATGATTCTACATGTACCAGGACTGGCATATATGTAGAGAGCTCTAGGAGATACACACAAGTACACTCACAAAGGTACACACAAAGCATGTGCTTACGCTTATGCAAATAACGCATATCCATACACATGGTCAGGCTGTAAGTGTAAGCAACAGTAACAGGCAGAGACAAGATAGAGTTTTTATAGTGCAGAGAAGAGAGAACTGTTTATGGGAATCCACTCTGCTGCCAGAATATTGCCGATTATTGGGCTGTTGCAACTTCATGCAAGATGATGTTGGGTGGTACCCTTTTATTTACAGACCCAAAACATTAAAAGCAGTAAAATATTATATAGATAAATCAGAACAGCTGAACAAGTGTATGTGTGTATAGTTGTGTGTGTGTGTGTGTGTGTGTGTGTGTGTGTTTGTGTGTGTGTGTGTGTGTGCACGCATATATAGTATATGTGTAGATAGATTTCCATGTCTGTGTGTGCATACATTATTTCTGCTTTCAGTTTCACCTTTTTTTCTCTCCAAAGTTTGTAACTGTTTATTTCCTCGGCTTGATAATATGCTTAAACACAAACTCCCAAATGGTAATTTGCGTTTCTCAATCCAAACCCATGGGGGATGATTCTTCTCATGGCAGATCAGAGCAGGAGATAGCCAAGCATGACAGACGGGTGATGGCTCACTGGCAGCAGCTCCGAGAAACGCTGGCCTGGGCAGCGGCCCCATGGAGGACAGCCAGAGGGAAAAGTTCCAACACGTCATCGAGGCCGGCAAACTCCCACTGATGGTCAATGCCAGAGGCTCCCACAGCTACCTGCCCCAGCTCCCAAGCCTACCGCAAAGAGCGGTGCTCCAGAACAAAGGAAGATGGGACTGTTCGAGTCTCTTGTGGCAGGGTCCGCGATGGTGACCACTCAGGAGGAGGTGGTTTCAAAACAGACAGTGGATCAGAAAGACACAGAGGTTAGACTGTTGAAAGAAATAGTGGGATTCCCCAAGAAAAAGAGGAAAGTGATTCCTGCCAATAGCTCTGACGGGTCAACACAAAGATGACTTAAAAAAAAAAAAAGTGTGCATTGGTGTAAATGAGTATATATTTTTTTATACATGTGAGAGTATGGATGTGTGACAAATTTTATGAAGCCTGACGGTGGTATTGACAAATCAATAATTTTCCTTTACATGCCTTCAATATTAAAACCCCCCACCATTTTCACTGGCCCAGGACAGAGACAGCTGGAAGGACCTTGTTGGTGGCCTGTCCCAGTGGGGGCGATGGGCATAATCGAATTGAAAAATTGATATCCGTGAATCCGTGAATGCATAACGATAGCATCTGTTCATAGTTTTGCATGCACAAACAAAAGGAAGAACGCAGTGTACTGAATTGTAAGCATCATCTCTTTAATTCTGTACAGATGAAACAATTTTTAAGAAAAAAAAAAATACATGAATTTATTTGATAACAAAAGCACCAAATCTGAAATATCCTAAAAATAAAAAAATATATATACCTCTCCTTGTCCATTGATTTTTATCTAATCTAGTACATCAATGACCAATTCCAGCAGGTGATTTTTCAGCAGACTTCAAACTTTTCGTTTGGCTGCATACCATTTCGTGCATATGTTGACTGTTTAAATGCATATTATCTGTGAAATGTATGCATTGATTGTTTGAAGACATCTGGTAAATGTATGTGTCAATTGTTTACAATGCACAATTCTGTGCAGTGCATGTGTCATATGTTTTCATGCTTCATTTCTCTGCAGTGCATGTGTTGACCGTTCACATGTGTCATGTCTCTGCAATGCAAACTCGATCAACATGTGTAAGTTACAAGTCTGTTATTGTCCAGCTTACCACTCTGGCACATTCCAGAGTCATCACTTAAGTTTAGAAAAAGTGTGTGTGTGTGTGTGTGTGTGTGTGTGTGTGTGTGCGTGTGTGTGTGTGCATGTGTGTGTGTGTGCGCATGCATAAGTGCATGTGTGTTTTTTTTTTAAAAAAAAAATTTTTAGCCCAGCCACATACAGCATTTTCAGGGCTGACCAATTTTAACAGGCAAAAAAGCTCACGTTCAAAAAAAAAAAAAAAAAAAAAAAAGTCACATCCTGAAAGAATGGGTTATATCCCTGAAAAAAAAAAAAGCAACTAACAAAAATAGCATCTTTATGGCATGGCAGCTTAAAGACTAATTTCTTTAGGGCGGGCAAGACTTAGCCACATAGAGTGTGTTGGCTATTCCACTTCATTTCCCAAACTCAGAAATGTTAAAAAAAAAAAAAAAAAAATTGTGACCAGAAAAACAAGTAATGTAACAAAACATATATGAAAAAGTCATATGGGCAAACAGACATAGCAGAAAGGAAAGCTAAGGTTTAATCATTATGGCCCAGGCCACCACACGCACACTTTTCTGGGTTGTCAAAACTTGCAGAAGAAAAATAGTTACATCACGAAACAAAGTCACAATGTTGGAAAAAAGCAACCCAATTCCAACTATATACTGACTGAAAAACAACAATAACGACAACAAAACTGCAGTTAAGACATGGTAGCCCACACTACAGTACTTGACATCTTCAAGCACATAGCATTAGACTCTGCTTGAGAACCCCAGACATTTCCCCTAGTTTCATGCTTCCAGATTTGAGGAGAAATGTATGTAAATCATTACGAGGAAGGACAAAAATTTAAATGCAAAAAAAAAAAAGGAAAAAAAAAAAGGATAATGTGTTGCCAGAACACAAACAAACTAAAGGAAACAGTTTGTCAAACTGCTATCAGAGAAAAACAAATAAGAAGTTTCTAGAATAAAGGTAGGAGAAATGACCCACAAAGACAGAAAACCTGAAGACAACGGTTAAGAAAGAAAATCTGAATTAAAGAAAAAGAAAAAAAAAAAAAGCAGATTAAAATGTGAGACAGAAAAGAGGAAGTTAGAAGCAAAGAACTTGTAGAAGCAGAGGAGCTACTTATACTGAAAACGTGAAAGAACCCATGGTGTTTGAGGATATAGGGCAAAATGTGGTGGGTGTGGGGGGGGCGGGGGGGGGGACATACAAAGACACACTTTCCTGTATGTACACCTAATAAATAACATGGTACCTAAACTACAGATGTCCTTAAAGCTACGCTGTGCTGACAGCTGTGGATTAGCAGTCAGCATGCTTAGTTTCAATATCTTGGTCCCTTTATAACAAATAAACAACCATATATATATTTATTTTTAATTCATAAATAAATAAATCTATCTGTCTATCTTTATAGATACATACACACACACACACACACACACACATATATATATATAGACAGAGAGAGAGAGAGAGAGACAGAGAAACAGAAAACATTTTATGCAACAAAAAAAACCACAACACATGAAAAGCCCTTTAGACAAATAGTTACATCAGAATGGACACAACAGTCCAGGAGTGTGTGTACAGCTTCCTTACCCAGTCCATATTACAGTGTGCTAGTCAGTAAGTACAGGTGCTTCCATTTCCTTTTGAGAGAGACAAAGTTTGGCCATTCTGTAGCTAACAGTTCAAAACAACTCACAACATATTTTTTTCTTACAATGTCAATGTCCCAACATGTATTTACACACTATTCAGTTTTGCCAAGATTAGATGCATTTAAAGGCAATAACAACTACAAACGGTCAAGAAAAAGGAACTGGCTTCACCAATTCTATCTTTTAAAAAGAAATGGGCTTCAACAATTTTATATGTTACTGAAGTTGTGTGCCTTATGATGGCATCTGTCAGTTGGACAGATGAGTGGGCAGTCATGTCATTGGGCAGTCATGTCATCTGCCTTATATAGGACTTGAAATCTATGATAGATATGGTATCAAACGTAAACAAACATGGATCTCTGTTATCCGCAGGTTCTCCTGTCTTCTGCTGTTTCACTGACAGATTTTCCCCCCCCCCCCCCCCCCCCCCCCTAAACTCCATTCTGGGTCACAAAGTAAAATGTCTCCATGCATTTGTCTGAACCTTTCAACAACAAACCATAATATATAAAAAAAACTAAAAACATTTAAAGCAGTCTTTCTGTCTTAACGGGAATAACCTCTTCCTGCCTGTATGCATACTGCATACATAACAGTTTTTGTATCCTCAGATGCCCTTATACACATATCTCATGTGTACAATTTCGTCAAACTGCAGTGGGAGTGTTTACTCTGGTTTTTTTTTTTTTTTTTTTTTTTTTTTTTAGTGAAATCAGAATGCACTGCAGTATAACTGTTAGTGACTGAACACCCAGCCTCTTTGTCAGTCATGGCCAAACAATGGCTACTAGCCAGCAGCTGTGTAATCACAGGTCTTGTATCATTAGCACACTCACAGTGTGCGTTTCTAACCGTTTTTGACTTGGAAATACACCTACTGACTGTTAACTAACATGTTCAATGGATGTTTTATCTTGCACTGACCTGTGAGCAGAGGACCTGAAGTCTAATAACCCATGTGGGGAAAGTGGGGGTGGGAGTGGGGGGGTATAGCCCAAACATTTCTTTCTCCTCTCCGGCCGCATAGAGAACAGGACAATGAAAATGCATTGGTGTTCATCTCAGTACTGTCGACAAAATGTGTGGACTGGGTTTTTAGTTGTTGTTGTCTCTGAGCTGTTCTCACAGCTGAGGGGGGTGAACAGAAACTCAGCTTTTGCCCCAGCGTATAGGAACATCAAAGACAAGCAAGGGCAGGCAGCCTCGACCCAGCAGACCTGGAGACAGTGCCAGCTTCGGACCGGGTCAGCTGGCTGTACACCATCAAGGCCAGCATCAAACAAGCAGAACACAGAGGAGAGTGGCACAGTGGGAAGAACAGAGGCGCCACAGACGGCAAAGGCTTTCGTTCGAACCAACTGACACTCATGACTGAGATTTCACTTGCAGCAACTGCAACCGAGTGTTCCGTTCAAGGGTCGGTCTCTTCAGCCACAGCAGGTGCTGCAACTCCACAACTGACTGATCCATGACTCAATGCCATTGTCTCTCGAGACAGATGGATGCCATTCATGGGAACATCAAAGGGCAATAATTCTGTGGCAGTCAACAGGCAGACATGAGGTTTCAACTGTGTGATACCAGTTCACAGGACCCTTTTGGTGCTCTTGTCACACAATGAGAGAACACAACATCCTGTCCTGACAGAGACAAGTCACCACGACAACTAGATATAGATCTACATCATTTACACCCATTCACCAAGTGACAGCTAAGCTGCTGAGATCCCTAGCAGGGATAAAACATGGCTGTGATACGGTGACCAGCCATCCCGCTTTATGTTTCATTCTCTGATTTAACACACAAAAAAGGGGGAGTAAATAATGCAAATTGATTGACTGCCATGACCATTGTCTCTCATACATGAACAATTCAGCTTGCAATATTATGTTTTTACTGTGATTATAACTCTGTGTGTGTGTGTGTGTGTGTGTGCGTGATGAGGGGGGGGAGGGAGGGGGGGCGCGGTGTACGCATATGTGTGTTTTAGTTTGGGCGTTGGTGCGGGTGAGTTTGTGATATTGTTTTTATAATCTACGAAATGTTTTATGCCTTATGGATTTAATGTTTATTTCATGTGTGTGTTTGTGTGTGTGTATGTGTGGGTGTATGTGTGTGTGTGTGCATGTGTGTGTGTGCAGGGTGGAGGTGGGGGTGTGTGAGTGTTGATGTATATACAAATACATATACTAACACAGGCTTTTATGTAACTATTTATAATGTCTTTTTGTAATGTCTTATGTACTTGTGAAATGATGTGGAGCAGAAGAAAGAAAGATTTCCGATGGACAATAAAGTTAATTAAATCGAATTGAATACAAAAGTAATAACACCCACCACCACTTCCACCCCAAATCCCCAAAACAACACCTCCAAACAAATGACAACTGCAGAAAGTTGGCCACATGAAGAAATAGACACAAGCAATAGACATCAAAGTATCCGCCCTGAGCAGTGTTTACAGATCCGCTATATTGTCGCCAGATTCTTTTCTTTTTTTTTTTTTGTGAAAAAAAGATGTAAAACAAGAAGAAAAGTGTACAGACTTTCTGAAGAGAAGTAGAAGCCACTGAGGGAAAAGCAGAAAAAAAAACAAACAAAACACCTATCCCTTACCCACAAAAAATAGCATACACTCACACAAAAGCAAACACAACAAAGAAAAACAAAAAACAGGGGAAGATAACTTCTCTCTACAGAGGATCAGTAGTTGGTAATGTTTAAAAGAAAACAAGCAAGAATTCAATGCCCACCTTGTGCAAAATTTGACAAGTGCTTGCTGGTTCTTCATTTTCGTTGTTCTGAGTGTTGTTAATCTTGCCATAAGAAGACTTATGAGGTCGAAATGCATCATGTGTTTGTCTTGATTTGTTTGTCCATGTTGCTTGGCAGAGTTATCACATACACTTTTTAACATAAGCAAGAAACATGTCCGAATGATGCTGGTGCCGTTGTCATAAGCAGCAGAATATCATAACCTTTAATTTTTTTCAACTCTCGCAAGTTCACAGCCTTGGCAGTATGTCCTGCTGGACCAGTCTGCGTGAGTGGAAAGGCTACTTCATTTAAACTCTATCAAAAAATACTTAACCAAGAGGCTAAACATTTTCCATGATTATTACAAACTGATTTTGTATCAAAATTTCATGTGACTTGACACACTTTTGAATATCTGACGCTTTGACCATTTCAAACATTATTTACATCTTTGCAATAATTACGTTTTTTAATGTAAGCATTAAAAAAAAACTCACTGATCGTTAAAATTACTCGGCCAGATTTAGTGCCCTGGAAGGTAGAAAGTTCTGAGCAAGTTACTGTCCTCATTAGCAGTTTAATGTGTACTGACGAGCTGAGTAAACAGGCTATTTCAAACTAATTCTGTATGGGTACAGACTGAGAACGATGCGCTGAACAGCATGTGGGTGTATGGTTGAACGGGTTAAAGGCTTGACTTTTCTCACTAGAGAGGAGGGAAGTATTCAAACTGAAACAAAAGAGCACTGATCAAAAATATCAAATTTCCTCCTGGAAAGCATATATCCACACTTCCATGCAAATCGGGAAGACAATATATGTCATCAGTACAGTCTACGCTGTACACTCACACATACATCCTAAATGTAAATATACAGACTTAAAAAAAAAATGTTTGTCAAGAAACATGACTTCTAAGAACATAAGACACACACAGTTTTTTTTTTTTTTTTTTCAAATCCGTAAATTCTTAGTAATTAAACTGGCACTGATATTCAGGTGTCATGTAATGCGGAGCGATATTTCATATGCTACGCGATTGCATGAGACGGTACAGATTAACAAAAAGATTATTGATTGTATAGGTTAGTCGTGTGACACAAGGGAGCGTACTGGCTGAACGTGGCCCAGAGTTTGAGTGAAATTTTTAACACTGTTCACGCGATTTGAATATAAACAGGCGTTGGCCTGTATCGGTGCGCACTCTGAGAATGGAACAGATGATTTAGTTGGAAGAAGAGGCGGACTGTGCCCAATGATAAAGGCAGAGGCCTAACACATACAGAAGTATGTGAATTGTAGTTGAATGACCGGTACTCAAGCCGTAAGTATCTAATTTTATATTGTGAAAATCTAGATGATTCTCCATTCTCCATTTTGTTTTAATGGTTTATTGTCGGAACTGAAACTATGTTTGAAAAATTGAAGAGTTCAAAAATGTTAAAGTGTAACATGACTGCTAACTGGCTGGCAGTGTTTTGAACTCGTGTTTATCCGGTTTGTTATAGCTGGGCCGACTCCCCATGCGGTAGAGGAAAGAGAGATCGGGCACTAAGGTGGATGGCTGGGGGGGGCTGCGCGTTCCCGGGCCAAGCTCCGATCCGCGGGAAGATCCAGGTTGGGCAAGAGTTTGTCGCCGACCAGTAGTTGTGATGTGTATGGGATCCCCGCACAGAGGAAGCCAGTTCCGGACACCACACAGAGAGTGTGTGTGGACACTTGCAGTAAGTAAACCTGCAAAATCAGTAACGTGTGCAGAAGAAGAGTGCTTGTTTGGCTGCACCAGCTGAAAGACAAATAATGAAAATATATACGCTTTGATTGATGCCAGAGTAAAAAAAACCCCCCCCCATGGGATTTTAAAAGATTAAGGAGGGGATGAATCAAAATTGACCTTTGTTTGCGCCTTATGTGTATGGAGTGGATGCAGTTGTGTGCGGAGGAAAGACGTCAGGTTCGTGTGTGTATGTGCGTGCATGCATGGATATCGTACGTCTGACATCAGGATCTATTCATTATGTGCATATGTACAGAGATGTTGAAAATAACATGATAATAATATTCCGAACTGCAGACCAGGCACCAAATGCATATGCAAAATGCACAGTGTCTGTAAAAATATTGGACACAGCTTATTGATTACACTGAGTTCACAGTGAATCATGAAATGTATCCTGAAATGCAAAACACGAAAACCCAGACTTTGTTCTCCAATGGAACTTCTCACTCTTTTCTATTTCTTTTATTACCATTACCATAACCAGCTATGATCTATCAAACTTGAGGCAATATAAGTTCACTTAGATTACAATCATATTGTTGACTGAAACCGATTTCCAATGGAGAACAAACGTTTTTCTTTCCTGTGTCATATTTGCTTCCCCACACACCATCCTCATAACTCACCCACACGGCCTTAAAAAAAAAACGACAAATCAAAAACAAGCCTAATGCTATACAGAGTATTTGACAGGATTAATGTAACTTTGGAGTGGCAGGGAAAAGAAGGGGCAGGTGAGACAGGGAGGGAAGGAGGATTGCATGTATAGTATGAATGTATTCACAGTTGTATATAGAGCTTACACCACAACAATGGTTCCTTGTTCCTTGCTCACTTACTAAAACCAGGTGTAAATAATTGCATCAGCACTTTCTTTGCAAAGATACTATGACAGGTATGGCTCCTGCTTACAATCCTGAGGACCTTCTTTTAAAGCAAAACAAAATGTGCACACACACAACACACACATGCACACACACACACACACACAAAAGCATAAAATAAAGCCTTGACCCTTATAACAACCAGTGATGAGAACACATTAATGGAGGTCGTAATGACGATCACATGATCTGTCCCACTCTAGTATGTCTTCCCTGAGGAAATGTCTCTTTTTTGGAACCCATCATTCACGAAAATCATGGACACATTCAATTGGTGAAATTGTTTACCACACATAAACTCCACTCAAAAAGACACAAATCCAGCCAACACATTATGATGTCCCATGACAAGATGTTTTACGCTGAAGTCACTGGAGGTGTCTTCACTGCCTTTTTGTCATTTACAGAGAAAAATCAATGTAACACTGATTGAAATGATAGAGAAAAATGGATGTGACACTGAAATTTATGAACAGCTTACCGATTTTCATGCTCAGGTAGGAAATCCAGCACTTAAAAAAAAAAAAAAGCTGAAAACTGTCTTTCAGGCCCTGTGAAATTTTGTGCTGTTCAATTCAGGCCTGAGAAAATTCCATCCAGCATTTCCTGTTCCAGTGGTGCCCCTTTTCAGGCCCAGGTTGAAAATTTTCTCTGATAAAAAAATCTGAAAATTATCCAGTGTCACCAATCGTTGGCAAACTGCATTCATATTATCCACTCAAGGGCCTAGTTTTTCTCAGCTGGCAAACAATGGAGAACTGATGGACATTGCATGCAGGATGATCAAGACCTGGTTTTGTCATTATTAGCACCATCTTTCCTTTCATAACTTCCACTCGGCACTCTGTAGCTCGGCAGCTAGGGTAAATGTTGAGTAATTAGGTAAATGGGACTGAAGATAGTTCAGTATATTGTCCCTCTTCTGATGACTGTATTGTTTGCATTCTCTCTTGTGAAAGCGACTTTTGAGTTTTTGAGTTTCTCCCTTTTTTCTTTTTTTTTTTTTTTTTTTTACATCAGTCAGTGAAGTATACAATTTCACTGCACGTGCAGATAAACAACAGCACACACAGCTGAAAACCACACACAACTTTCAGTGCTTTTTGAAGTAACTGGACTTCAGTGATCCTGTTACATCCATACCCCCACACCTACAGAGCAGTACAAAGAATACTCTCCACATCTCTAACATCATCAAAAGCTGCTACGACATGACGTGCCAGGGGCCTTGGGGCACTTTTCAAGAAAGCCACAAAAAAAAATCCTTAAAGCATGGGACTTTTTATAGGGTGGTAATTTCAATACTGAGAGGAAAGCCCAGTCAAAGACAAAATTTATTCCAGAAATTTACGTACGAGAGGTGAAGGGGGTGGGGAGGGGGGCATCTAAGTAAATCAAGTCTAACAGGAGGCCTTACATGGAGACAGAGTTCTGTCAGAAAATGAAGGAGGACCATCAGCAGGAGGTGAAGGTCTCTGAAGAGAAGACTTACCACACCATTCATCAACAGCAAGGGATTGTTCATGAGTACAAAGTCAAAAAAAAACATCAGCAAACTTCATTCAGGATTCCAGATTACAAGTTCTTTTGAACATGCCAACCTCTTGTGTACATTAAAAAGAAAATTATGCTGATAAAATGGACCTCTTGCATACATACGAACTGCAAACATGAAATGATGCACCGCATAGTATTGAAAATAATGAAATTGTAAGAAATAGTGGAGCTTTTCTTTTTAATGGAAGCAGAGTATTAGAGAAATACCAATGCATGAACATGGCACATTAACTGTTCGTAAAGTAACGACAAAAAAGAAGAATTTCACTATAGAAGATTTTGTGAGATTATCTCCTTGGTGATTCATCTGAACATCACATATCAGATGCCGAACACTGTCCTTGAAAGTGACTGAAACATTTGAAATAAACTGTCAGCTTGTCGTTAAGTACTTTTGTCAAGTCTCTGACCAACCTGTATCCAGTTATCTGCTTTTTACAGATTTACACAGCTGGAATTATTTATGGTCAGTGTGTACGCAGCTTATCACTCATTCACACTGCTTACTTGTATTTTGTGGAACTGACTTCCAGGAGTTCACGGGAACTAACGCTACAACATATTCCAGACCATGCCACCGAAGAAAACAACCACACACAAAGAGTTGCTGCCTGGCAGAGTACGCTCGGTGTTTGACTGCTGTGGACTGGTGGAAGTCCAATCAACCAAGACTTTTCCTGTGGTCACACTGCTGCAGGACAAAAGGAACAGTCACCAGCTGTGGGTTTCAGCCACAAATGTGAAGTCTAGTCCACAGAAATTGATCAAGCCAGTGAAAATGAGGCCCTCTTAAGTTTCAACTCTCACTTTTGATCAAGCCAGTGAAAATGAGACCCTCTTAAGTTTCAACTCTCACTTTTGATCAAGACAGTAAAAAATGTGGCCCTCTTGAGTTTCAACTCTCACTTTTGATCAAGCCAGTGAAAATGAGACCCTCTTAAGTTTCAACTCTCACTTTTGATCAAGACAGTAAAAAATGTGGCCCTCTTGAGTTTCAACTCTCACTTTTAGGATAATAGATGTCTCGTTCTGTCTCTGTGGTACAACTCAACATCGCTAACCTAGCTCAGTGCGAACAAACAGCACTGTTGAACTCTTGGCCAGTCCAAGTCTGAGGCCTTGTTCCAAGAGCCAATCAGATCTGGGTATCAACCATCACCATTTTAGACTTGTGAGCTAGCAAGCTCTGCGAGCCCTGGGCTAGCATGCACATCAAGCAACTTTGGACAAGCACTGTGCAAGAAGAACTTGTGATCAAGAGATTGACAGCAGTTTAGCCTATGGTACATGTCCTTGTTCGACACTTGACAGCCCCCATGAAAAGACTTGGTCACTCCATCAAGATTCTTTAGCCTGGCACTTCTTTGCATTCAATCATATGAATATACATTAAAGGGAAACAAATTGGAAACAAAAATCTGTCGTCCCTCTGGATTGCGTAAATACTGAACTTATATACATGATTGTTCAACTGTAACTTGGATGCATGTCTTCCTCACAGACACACACTCACAACTGCTGTCCACCCTTCTGGGTGAGTGTCTATCTCATTTGGGTCAACTGAAAAGAAAAGAAAAACCTATAAGCCTGTCTCATCAGCAGTTGAGTTAGTCTATGGCTTGTTCTTGTCACCAGACAAGTTCCAAGAACTGTGGACAGTCTTTTTTTTTTGCAGGGAAAAGACGTAATTTACAAAATGTACCAGTGTGCAGATCAAAAAGACATTAATCTACCGGTACAATGGGTACTACTGTGTTCTATTTTACTACTTTTTGTGGCCTGTACACAAGGAGACTGGTTACAGACTTTTGGTGAGCTTGGACAGACTGTGGTCAACACGCAGTACAATGAGCATCGCAAGCAGCAGTGTTGCAGATACAATGAGGAGACTGGCAGCCTCAAAAATGAAGCGGGGCGCAAAGATTTTCCACACCATCAGGTGGCGCCGGTGTATTCCTGCTGCGCAGGCTGCTCCGAGCACCTGGAGAAAAAAAAAATATATGTATGTATGTATGCATACTGACATTCTCCAGTGTGTGTGTCTGGGTGCATACTTACATAGGTCTTAGCATACTTGTAGGTTTGTGAGCACAGACATCACTCATGTATGTGTGTGTGTGCGCGTGCGCGCGCGTGTGTGCATGCATGTGTGTGTGAGTGCCTGCGCGTGTGTGTATGTGTGCGAGTAAGTGAGTGAGAGAGAGAGTGTGTGTGTGTGTGTGTGTGTGTGTGTGTCTTTCATTTAACGTCTATCCACTATTCGTGATATTAGACAAAAAAAAAAAAAAAAAAAAAAGTGAATGTGTATGGAAGTAATTGCGAACGTGCACATA